>CAUYPK010050740.1:0-23992 GCA_963574355.1 Loris lydekkerianus
AAAAGCTTCTGCACAGCCAAGAACATAGTGAGTAAAGCAAGCAGACAGCCCTCAGAATGGGAGAAAATATTTGCAGGTTATACCTCTGATAAAGGTCTAATAACCAGAATCCACAGAGAACTCAAATTTATTAGCAAGAGAAGAACACGTGACCCCATTTCAGGGTGGGCAAGGGATTTAAAGAGAAACTTCTCTAAAGAAGACAGATGCAAAATCTACAAACACATGAAAAAAAGCTCATCATCCTTAATCATTAGAGAAACGCAAATCAAAACTACTTTGAGATATCACCTAACCCCAGTGAGAGTAGCCCACATAACAAATTCCCAAAACCAGAGATGTTGGCGTGGATGTGGAGGAAAGGGCACACTTCTACACTGCTGGTGGGAATGCCCACTAATAAAGCTTTCACATGAAGGCTATAACCCAACTATACCACAAGACTATGGGGAAAGGGCCAAGGAAGGGGGGAGGTTTTGGTGGAGGGAGGGTAATGGGTGGGGCCACATCTATGGTGCATCTTAGAATGGATACAGGCGATTGCACTAATGTATACAGCTATGATTTAATAATTAATAAAATAAAAAAATAAATACTTGAGGTTTTTTGTGGTGCTGAAACTGGGGAACACAATCTGATTTTTTTAGATATCTTTACCATTTACTCCTTGTTTTTGTATGGCAAGATTTATGTTTTTATTAAGTAATTATACAGAAAATTGAAGAAGATTCTGTTGACAAAACCATGTTCTTTTAAAAATATTTGTTTTTTTAAATATTTTTAATTGCCATAGTTGTATACATTTATGGGGTATAGTGTGATATACCTCAGTTACTTCTTTTTTGTAGTAAGACATTGAGGTTTACTTTAAATTGTTTTGAAATATATACTGTTTTTAGGCCACAAATAATCCTAGCGCTCTGGGAGGTGGAGAGTGGCGGATAGCCTAACGTGACGTGGTCTAGGTTCCAGACCAGCTTGAGCTAGAGTGAGACTTTGTTCCTAAAAATAGCCAGATGTTATGGCAGGCTCCTGTAGTCCCAGCTACTTGGGAGGCTGAGACAAGAGAATTGCTTGAGCCCAAGAGTCTGAGGTTGCTGTGAGCTGTGACACCGTGGCACTGTACCAGGGGGCAACAAAGTGAGACTGTCTCAAAAAAGAAAAAGAAATGCGCATTATTGTAGACCATAGTCATCCTGCTGTGTGATAGATCTCAAAACATATTCTTCCTATCTGAAAATTTGTACCATTTGAGCAGCAACTCCCCAGTTCCTCCTTGCCCACCCGGACCCAGCTCTTAATAACCATCATTCTAGATTATATTTTTACAAGCTCAGGCATTTTAGATTCTACATATAAGTAAGATCACGAGGTCTTTGACTTTCTGTGCCAGGTTTATTTCACTTAGTATAATGCCCTCTAGGTTTATCTGTGTTGTTGCAAATGACACAATTTCCTTCTTTTTGAAGTCTGAATAGGTAGTATTCCATTGTGTGTATATACCACATTTTCTTTATTCATCTGTTGATAGACACTATGATTGATTGATTTCATATCTTGGCTGTTGTTAATAATGCTGCAATGATGGGCCCAGGCATGTGGCTTATGCCTCTAATCCTAGGTCTCTGGGAGGTCAAGACAGGTGATCACCTGATTTCAGAAGTTCCATATTAGCCTGAACAAAAGTGAGAAATAGAACTAAAACCAGAAAAACTAGCAGGGCATTGTGGCGAGCACCTGTAGTCCCAGCTATTCAGGAGGCTACTTGAGCCAAAGAGTTTGAAGTTGCTGTGAGTTATGCTGATGCCACAGGACTCTAGCCTAGGCAACAGAGTGTGACTCCATCTCAAAAAAAAAAAAAAAAAATGCTGCTATGATCATGGAGTGTAGATCTCTCTTTTTAATACTGGTTTCGGTTCCTTTTGATATGTAACCTGAAGTGGGATTGCTGGGTCGTATAGTAGCTATTTTTAATTTTTTGAGGAACCCTCATACCGTTTTTTATAATGACTGTACTACTTTTCATTTATATTTCTACTAACAATGTACGATAGTTCTATTTTCACTGCTTCCTCATCATTACTTCTTATCTATCTTCTTTTTAATAAAAGTCATTTTAACAGATATGAGGTAATGCCTCATGGTGGCTTTGATTTTCATTTCCCTATTAGTGATTCTTATCATTTTTTCATGTATCTGTTGGCCATTTGTATGTCTTTTGAGAACTGTCTGTTCATTTGTCAAATGTCCTGTTTTTTAATTAGGTTGTTTTCTTGCTGTTCTTTTGAGTATTTATATATTTTGGATATTAACCCTTTATCAGAAGTATGATTTGCAATTTTTTTTCCATTGCAAGGGTTGTCTCTTTACATTATTGATAGTTTGCTTTGCAATATAATCTCATGTGTCTATTTTTGTTTTTATTGCTTGTGCTTTGGGGTCATATCCAAAAAATTGTTTTTCAGACCAAAGTCATGGAGCTTTTCCCCTGTTTTCTTCTAGTAGTTTTAGTTTTAGGTCTTCTATATTCAGGTTTTTAATCCATTTTGAGTTGATTTTTGCATATGGTATGAGATAAGGATTCAGTTTCATTTTTAAGCTTGTGGAAAACCAGTTTTTCCAACACCATTTGTTAAAGAAACTGTCTTTTCCCCTTTGTTGAAAATCAACTGACTATAAATGCATGGATTTATTTCTGGGCTTTCTATCATGTTCCAGGAATTGACCTGTCAGTTTTTATGCCTAATATTAGATGATATCAGACTTCAGGTTCTTGGCCCCCAAGTCAATAGAAATTGGCAGCAGATTTAGGCAGGCAAGGCTTTTACTGGGGGCTTTTTGTTCTACCAAAAAGGAGACAGCGCTGGTTAAGGGGCCAAGCAGAGTGAGTCTCTGAACATAGGGCTAGGGAACTTTTATGGGATTGTAAAGAGGGAGAGAGGTGTCAGGGTTTGGGGAGGTGGGGGGTTGTTTTGTTTTGTTTTAAACCAGTGGTTCTCAACCTTCCTAATGCTGCCAACCTTTAATATAGACCATGGGGGGGTTGCGACACACAGGTTGAGAATCACTGTTTTAAACCACCGAATCACAAATGTGCAGGGTGTCAGCTTTGAAGTTGTCACACAGGTAGAGGTGGAGTTCTGTTGGCAGCTGCCCATGATTACATGTATCATTAACATTTTAAGTCTCCACCCCTGGGTATGATTTTTGGCATTAAAATGAGATTATAATGAGGGAAAGTCAGGATAAAATCAGTGTGGGTGTCTTTCTGCCTTGAGGTGGTTAGATCCAGATAGGTCTGCTTTCTTTGCTGGTACATTCCCCATCATCTGGTGTTAGCTTCTTATTTCAATGGTCCTAGAATATGTTACTCAAGGGACAGGCAATTTGGCCCCCTCCTTATGTGGGTATGAGCTGAACTGCAGCAGATTGGAGGTCATTTGTTTTTTTCCTCTCCCACAGTTATTTAGATTGGGTCATGCTGCCCCATGTTGCCTGCTGTGATCAGAAGGGGGAGGATTAAGTCCTGTCTTTGCACTGTCTTAGTATGATGCTGTTTTGATTGTAGTTGCTTTCTTTCTTTCCTTTTTTTTTTTTTTTGAGACAGAGTCTCTCTATGTTGCCCTGGGTAGAGTGCTATGGCGTTACAGCTCACAGCAACCTCAAACTCTTGGGCTTAAGTGATTCTCTTGCCTCAGCCTCCCAAGTAGCTGGGACTACAGGCACCCGCCACAATACCCAGCTATTTTTTTGTTGCAATTGTCATTGTTGTTTAGCTGGCGTGGGCTGGGTTCAAACCCTCTAGCCTCAGTGTATGTGTCTGGCACCATAACCTCTGTGCTATGGGTGCCAAGCCTATAGTTGCTTTCTGATGTATTTTAAAATCAGGGAGTATGATGCTTTCAGCTTTGTTTTGCCAATATTGTTTTGGCTAATTCAGGATCTTTTATTGTTCCACATGAATTTAGGGTTTTTTTCCATTTCTATAAAATATTGTATTGACATTTTGATAAAGATTGCATTGAATCAGGTGGCACCTGTGGCTCAGTGAGTAGGGTGCCTGCCCCATATACCGAGGGTGGTGTGTTCAAACCCAGCCCCAGCCAAACTGCAACAAAAAAATAGCTGGGGTTGTGGGGGGCACCTGTAGTCCCAGCTACTCTGGAGGCTGAGGCAAGAGAATCTCCTAAGCCCAAGAGCCAGAGGTTGCTGTGAGCTGTTACTCTACGTCACTCTACCGAGGGTGACAAAGTGAGACTTTGTGTCTCTTAAAAAAAAAAAAAAATTGGCCCGGCACCTGTGGCTCAGTGAGTAGGGCACCATATATATCGAGGGTGGCAGGTTCAAACCTGGCCCTGTCCTGGCCGAACTGCAACAAAAAATAGCTGGGCATTGTGGCGGGTGCCTGTGGTCCCAGCTAATCGGGATGCTGAGGCAAGAGAATCGCCTAAGCCCAAGAGCTGGAGGTTGCTGTGAGCTGTGACAGTACGGCACTCTACCAAGGGCGATAAAGTGAGACTCTGTCTCTACAAAAAAAAAAAAAAAAAAGAATTGTATTGAATCTATAGATCACTGAGTAGCGTGAATGTTTAAACAGTACGTTTCCAATTTGTGAACATAAGATATCTTTCAGTTTATGTATATTTTCTTCAGTCTGTTTTTCAGTGTTTTGTAGTTTAAGTGTACAGATCTTTCACCACTTTGGTTAAATTTACACCTAAGTATTTTATTTTTTGTTCCTGTTGTAAATGGGATCATGAGGTATTTGGCTTTCTGTGCCTGGCTTATTTCACTTAGCACAGTGCCCTCCAGGTTTATCCATGTTATTGCAAATGAAGGTGTTTTCTTAATTTCCTTTTGAAGTAGTTTATTATTAGAATTTAGAAATGCTACTGTTTTTTATTTGTTGATGTTTGTATCATACTACTTCACTAAATTAATTTATCAGTTCTAACAATTTTTTGGTGGAGTTCTTAGGTAGTTTTTGTACATAAGAGATCGTGTCATCAGCAAATAGAGACAATTGTACTTCTTCCTTTCCAATTAGAATGTCTTTTATTTATTTTTCTTGCCTAATTTCTCTGGATAGAACTACCAGTACTTTGTTGAAAAGAAATGGTGACAGCTTAATGCCTATAGCTTAGCGGCTAGGGCATCAGCCACATACACCAAAGCTGGCGGGTTCGAATCTAGCCTGGGCCTGCCAAACAACAGTAACAACTACAATAAAACAAATAGCGAGGTGTGGCGAGTGCCTGTAGTCTCAGCTACTTGGGAGGCCACGGCAAGAGAATCACTTAAGCCCAAGAGTTAGAGGTTGGCTTGAGCTGTGACGCCACAGCACTCTACCCAGGGCAACAAAGCGAGACTCTTGTCTCCAAAAAAAAAAAAAAAAAAGAGGGGTGAGGCCGGGCTCAGTGGCACACATGTGTAATATGAACACTCTGGGAGGCTGAGACTGGTGCGTTGCTTGCGCTCGGGAGTTTGAGACCAGCCTGAGCAAGAGTGACACACATCTCTAAAAAGTAGCCAGGCATTATGGCAGGTGCCTGTAATCCCAGCTGCTTAGGAAGTTGAGACAAGAGAATTGCTTGAGCCCAATAGGTTGAGGTTGTTCTCAGCACTCTACCAGGGACAAGAAAGTGAGACTCTTGTCTCCACCAAAAAAAAGGAAGTGGTGAAAGTGGGCATTCTTTTCTCATACCTGATCTTAGCAGAAAACTCTTCAGCTCTCCAGCATTAAATAAGATTATTAGCTATGATGAACTGACCAAGAAGTGGAAAAACAAGGCAAGAGCATAGGTATATTTTATTTGTAATATGAAATGAAATAATAGCAGATGTCCTGCTGAAAGACCAGGGCTTCTTACACACCTTAATCTATGCTGCTAGTCCACATGACAGGTATTGGCAAGATCAAGTGAATAACCCAGAAATCTTGGGAGTCCGGCCACATTGTGTTCCTTAAGTGGCACATTATCTGAGCCTAAAATATGCATATAATGAGAGAGCAGTGAAATGTCTGTTCTGTCTGCAATTTGGTGTCAAATGATAACTAGCTGTGAGGTTAGGAAATTGGCATTAAGGTTTCATGAAACCCAGAGTTAGAAAATGTGGCTAAGCCACAAACTGTTTTGGAACAGCAACTTTGGAAAAGTGACCCTGCCTTGTAGTGGTAGCTGTTTTTAAGTGAAAAGTACTTTTTTTGAGCCCAAGACGGGGGCTCTTTTTTTTTTTTTTGAGACACAGTCTCGCTATGTCGCCCTTGGGGTAGTGCAGTGGCATCACAGCTCACAGCAACCTCAAACTCTTGGGCTTAAGCGATTCTCTTGCCTCAGCCTCCGGAGTAGCTGGGACTACAAGGCACCAGCCACAACTTTTTTGTGTGTATTGTTCGTGTTGAAGGCCTCTAAATAACTCAGAGGATATGATAGTCAACTGTGGTGGGCTCTGTAGCAGAGATTAAATGGGATCACTATCCTCTCAGGGCTATACAGACTGTCTGTCTTCTTTTCATCATTTGATTTGTTCAAATGTCACTTCCATACAAAGTTATTTTTTAACCTCCCTCTGGTACCCTAGTTCATGTTCTGCAGAGTATTAGTCTTGTCTGCAAGTGCCGTATATACTCGAGTATAAGCCGAGTTTTGTCAGCACAAAATTTGTGCTGAGTTTGGGTTTTTCGGCACAAATTTTGTGCCGAAAAAACTCGGCTTACACTCGAGTATATACGGTATATTTTTCTCTGTTCTATTCTCTTTTCCCCCTTACATTAATGTAAGCCCTATGAGAGTGGTGTCTTGGTTACCAGTCACTTTATGCCTAGATTAGTGGCTAACATGGTAAGTGATTAATATGTATTGTTGACTGACTGATTTTTGTTCTCTTTATTTAATCTCAACTTTTCAATTGTATTTGCATGTGAATTTTTTTCTATTTTTCAGTTTTTCAGAAACTTTGGAATTGGCAGATGACATGGCCATTGATATTCCCCATATTTGGTTGTACCTTGCTGAACTGGTGACCCCCATGTTAAAAGAAGGCGGAATCACCATGAGAGAACTTACTATGTAAGTTACACTTGTTTCTTTTGAGGTATATCAGGTTAAAGTGATACAGTACTTAACAGCTGGCTCTTTAGCATGGTGCTGTCCTGTTAGGCCTTTGGAGACTCCGAGATGCTGCCTATGACTCCTAGGACTCTACTCTCAGTGTAAAAATGTTACATTATACTAGATCTGCACTGGAGACGTGTTGGGAATATGATAGCCCTTATAGTTTGTTGAGGGTAGCAATGATTGCAGATCTGGCTCCAGAATCATGTAACTGGAAGATGATTGCTTCCAGAGCTTAATGTTAAGCTAGCTTTTCTGTCTGTCATTTCTCCAATACTGTATAAGAAGTTACATTTTCTAGTTGTAGCCTGTCAGACTATGGTACCTGCATAGTACATGCTTATGGTTATAATAAAAGGAACTGAGATCTCAAGTATTCCTAGGTTTGGATGAATGGGAAATTGCTGTTATATTGTATAGACCAGCAGTTCCCAAACTGTATTTTTCAAAATACTAGTGTTTCCTCAGAATTGTTTATCTAGTCAAATTCCTCATACTATGACATCCCTTTCCTTTGAGATTCGCAAAGCATATTATGTAGCACATTATTAAAGATTATGAAAATCCTATAGTAAAACAAAACAATAAAATGAGCTTTAATTCAAGATTACCTCACTTAATTGACCATAAAATCATTTTTTGAGGAATTACTGATATGACCTATATTCTATGGAACACAGTTTGGAAAACAGCTGATTTAGACCATGAAAAAATTGGCTCCTTTCTTTTTCATCTGTATTCTAAAGAAAAGCTTTCCTTCCTAAAAATGCTTTGTTACTAAGCTTCACAGCTGTTACATAGGTGCTTCTCTTCTTTTGACTTGCAGTGGAGCTTATGTAAATAAACAGATTACTAAATGAGACTGCTCATTGTGTTTATCACCGAAAAGTGGTTAAAGCAAAAACCAGAAATTCTAATACCCCTTTTCAACTTCTCTATGAGGCTTAAGGTGAACCAAAAATCTCTGAAGTACTTCTGCTGAAATGACTTACACCATGACCTCGAGCTTTGGCTTGCCTAGTATCTTTTAGGTTTCACAGTATCTTTTTCTGGCACCCATTTTTTGCCTTTTCTAGAATGGAGAATTTGTTTGGGGGTACTTAATGATTGCTCCTATTTTTTACAGAGAATTTAGCAAACCTTTACTTCCTGTTGGAAAAGCTGGGGTCTTACTTTCTGAAATATTGCACCTTCTATGCAAACAAATGGTGAGTGTTAAACTGAATGTCATACTCAATAGCATATTAGTAAGGGCAATGATCTTGATGTTGTGTTATTTGTAAATAGCTTAGGTCTCAGTGTACAAGTAACTCTTTTTCGTTTTATTCTTTGAAAAAAAGAGTTAGGTCTTTGCATCACCCTAATTTCTTTCTGAGATATATTTGATATTTGTCCTTCTGTGTACTAATATCTTGGGAAAGAATTGTGTAATCTCAACTAGTTATAATTCATTCTTTTTTTTTTCTTTGAATTTTTTATCCATTCAGTGATTTTTCTTTTTTATTATTGTTGGGGATTCATTGAGGGTACAGGAAACCAGGTTACACTGATTGCATTTGTTAGGTAAAGTCCCTCTTACAATCGTGTCTTGCCCCCAAAAGGTACGGCACACACCAAGGCCCCCCCCCCCTTACCTCTCTCTGCTCTTCCTTTCCCCACCTATCCCTCCTTTCTCTCTCTCCCCTCCTCTTCCCCCAAACCCACCATGTTCTTTTAAATGTCCTCATATCAAAATTGAGTACATAGGATTCATGCTTCTCCATTCTTGTGATGCTTTACTAAGAATAATGTCTTCCACTTCCATCCAGGTTTATACAAAGGATGTAAAGTCTCCATTTTTTTAATGGCTGAATAATATTCCATGGTGTTCAACAGCTTGTTAATACCACAGCTTGTTAATCCATTCCTGGGTTGGTGGGCATTTAGGCTGTTTCTACATTTTGGCGATTGTAAATTGAGCTGTAATGAACAATCTAGTGCAAGTGTCCTTATGATAAAAGGATTTTTTTCCTTCTGGGTAGATGCCCAATAATGGGATTGCAGGATCAAATGGGAGGTCTAGCTTGAGTTCTTTGAGGTTTCGCCATACTTCCTTCCAAAAAGGTTGTATTAGTTTGCAGTCCCACCAGCAGTGTAAAAGTGTTCCCTTCTCTCCACATCCACACCAGCATCTGCAGTTTTGAGATTTTGTGATGTGGGCCATTCTCTCTGGGGTTAGATGGTATCTCAGGGTGGTTTCGATTTGCATTTCTCTAATAAATAGGGATGATGAGCATTTTTTTCATATGTGTGTTAGCCATTCATCTGTCTTCTTTAGAGAAGGTTCTATTCATGTCTCTTGAACATTGATATATGGGATTTTTGGCTTTTCTCATGTGGATTAATTTGAGTTCTCTATAGATCCTAGTTATCAAGCTTTTGTCTGATTCAAAATATGCAAATATCCTTTTCCATTGTGTAGGTTGTCTATCTGCTTTGGTTGTTGTCTCCTTAGCTATACAGAAGATTTTCAGTTTAATTAAGTCCCATTTGTTTATTTTTGTTGTTGTTGCAATTGCCATGGCAGTCTTCTTGATGAAGTCGTTCCAAAGGCCAATATCTTCCAGTGTTTTTCCTATGCTTTCTTTGAGGATTTTCATGCCTTAAATTTAAGTCCTTTATCCACCTTCAGTCAATTTTTGTGAGTGGAGAAAGGTGTGGGTCCAGTTTCAGTCATTTACATGTGGATATCCAGTTCTCCCAGCACCATTTATTGAATAGGGAGTCTTTCCCCCAAGGTATGATCTTGTTTGGTTTATCAAAGATTAGGTGGTTATATTCATTAGATGGTTAGTTTCATTTTCTGGTTTTCTATTTGATTCCAAATGTCTATGTCTCTATTTTTGTGCCAGTACCATGCTGTCTTGACCACTATGGCCTTGTAGTACAGCCTAAAATCTGGTATAGTGATGCCCCCAGCTTTATTTTTATCACCAAGAACTGCCTTACCTGTATGGGTTTTTTTCTGGTTCCATACAAAATAAAGAATCATTTCTTCCAAATCTTGAAAGTATGATGTCAGTATTTTAATTGGAATGGCATTGAATAGGTAGATTGCTTTGGGAAGTATAGATATTTTAACAATGTTGAGTCTTCCTAGCCATGAGCATGGTATGTTCTTCCATTTGTTCCTCTGCTATTTCCTTTCTGAGGATTTCATAATTTTCTTTATAGAGGTCCTTCAACTCCTTTGTTAGGTATATTCCTAGGTATTTCATTTTCATTGAAGCTATGGTGAAGGGAGTTGTGTTCTTAATTAGCTTCTCACCTTGACTGTTATTGGTGTATACAAAGGCAACTGATTTGTGGACATTGATTTTATATCCTGAGACATTACTGTATTTTTTGATGACTTCCAGGAGTCTTGTGGTTGAGTCTTGGTGTTCTTTAAGTATAAGATCATGCCATCAGCAAAGAGGGAGAATTTGACCTCCTTTGCTCCAATTTGGATTCCCTTTATTTCCTTGTCTTGCCTAATTGCATTGGCTAGAACTTCCAGCACTATGTTGAAAAGTAATGGTGACAGACGACAACCTTGTCTGGTTCCAGTTCTAAGAGGAAAAGTTTTCAGTTTTACTCCATTCAGTAAAGTATTAGCTGTGGGTTTGTCATAGATAGCTTCAATCAGTTTTAGAAATGTGCCACCTATTCCTATACTCTACAGTGTTCTAATTAGAAAAGGATACTAGATTTTATCAAATGCTTTTTATGCATCTATTGAGAGGATCATATGGTTTTTATTTTTGCTTCTGTTCATATGATGGACTTGTGTATGTTATGGACTTGTGTATGATAAACCAGCCTTGCATCCCTGGGATGAAACCTACTTGATCATAATGTATGACACTTTGATGATAAGCGGTAATCTATTCACTAGGATTTTGTTGAGATTTTTTGAATGTATATTCATTTATGAAATTCATCTGAAATTCTCCTTTTTAGTTGGTTTTTTTCCTGATTTTGGTATCTGGTTGATGTTTGCTTCATAGAACATGCTGGGGGAGATTCCTTCCTTCTCAATTTTCTGGAATAATTTCTGCAGTACGAGAATAAGCTCTTCTTTGAAGGTTTGATAGAATTCTGGTGTGAAGCCATCTGGACCAGGGTATTTTTTTGTTGGAAGCTTTTTTATTGTTTCTTTAATCTCAGTGCATGAAATTGGTCTGTTCAGAAGCTATATTTCTTCCTGGCTAAGTCTAAGGAGAGAGTGTGATTCCAAATATTGATCCATTTCCTTCACATTGTCAAATTTCTGGGTATAGAGTTCCTGGTAGTATTCAGAGATGATATTTTGTATATCTGTGGCATCAGTTGTTATTTGCCCTTTATCATTTCTGATTGAGGTTACGAGAGATTTTGTTTTTCTATTTCTAGTTAGTCTGGCCAAAGGTTTATCTATTTTATTTATTTTTTCAAAAAACCAACTCCTTGTTTAATTAATTTTCTGAATGATTCTTTTGTTTTCAAGTTCATTGATTTCCGATTTAATTTTGGAGATTTCTTTAAGATGGCTTGTGAGTTTGTTGATGAGCTGTCTTTCTGTTTTTCAAATGTAGGCATATAAAGTGATAAATTTTCCTCTCAAAACTGCTTTTGCAGTATCCCATAGGTTTTGATAGCTTGTGTCATCATTATTCTTATGCTCAAGGAAGGTAGTGATTTCCTGTTTTATTTCTTCCTGCACCCAAGTGTCATTCAACAGAAGGTTGTTCAATTTCCATGCCTTTGTGTGGGGTTGAACGTTCTTTTTGGAGTTGAGTTCCTCCTTTAGTGCTTTGTGGTCTGAGAAGACACAAGGTAAAATTTCAATTCTTTTCATTCTATTGAGGTTTGTTTTGTGGCCTAGGATGTGATCAATTTTGGAGAATGTTCCATAGGGCAATGAGAAGAATGTATGTTCTTTATATTTGGGATGGATTGTTATATACATTCTATCAAGCACAGTTGTTCTAGGGTCTCATTTAAGTTCCTTATATCTTTGTTTAATTTCTGTTTAGAGGATCTGTGGACAGAGGAGTGTTAAAGTCCCCTGTTATTATGGTATTATCGGATATCATATGGCTCAGACTAAATAAGGTCTGTTTTAAAAATCTGAGAGCATTTAAATTTGGTGCACAAATATTTAGAATTGAAAATTCTTCTGGTTGTATTTTTCCCTTGACCAATATAAAGTGACCATCTTTGTCTTTTTTGACTTTAGTTTCTTTAAATCCACATGTATCTGAAAATAAGATTGCAAATCCTATTTTATTCTGAATTCCCTTTGCCTAAAATATTGTTTTCCAACCCTTAACTAGGAGTTTTAATTTGTCTTTTGAAACTGGGTGTGTTTCCTGCAAAAGGCAAATGAATGGCTTATGTTTTGTTTTTGTTTTTTTTAATTAAATAATAGCCATAGTACATTAATGCGATCATGGGCCACCATACACTGGTTTTATAGACCATTTGACATATTTTCATCACATTGGTTAACATAGCCTTCCTGGCATTTTCTTAGTTATTATGTTAAGACATTTACATTCTACATTTACTAAGTTTTACATATACCCTTGTAAGATGCACTGCAGGTGTAATCCCACCAATCACCCTCCGAAACAGAATCTTAAATAAGAAATAAACAAGTTACTCTAGGTCATTAGAATCTTACAGAATGTCTAGATGTGAATCACGTGATTTAGAGAATGAGATAGTGTTATCTGACTCTCATATCAGAACATACCATGGATTAAAATGAAATTTTGATAAATTGCCTGATGAGCTTGTGGTTCAGAAGACACCTGGAGTTGGATTTGTGAAGTTATTCTGTCTCTAGACAGATCAAAGGCATTGTATAGTTGGAAAGTCAGGCTGGGATACAAAGACATTGTATAGTTGGAAAGTCAGGCTGGGATCGGTGGCTCCCTCCTCTAATCCTAGCAGTTCAGGAGTCTGAGGTGGGAGGATGACTTAAGGTCATGCATTTAAGACAAGTCTGAGCAAGAGCAAAGACCCCTATCTCTATAAAAAATAAAAAGAATTAGCCGGGTGTGATGTTTCATGCCTGTACTCTTGTGGCTGAGGCAAGAGTATCACTTGAACCCAGGAGTTTAAAGTTGCTGGGAACTACAATCATGCCACTGCACTCTAGCCAGAGCAATAGAGCAAGACAGCTTCCAAAACAAACAACAGAAAAAGAATTACGTATGATTAACTTTTTTTTTTGAGACAGAGTCTTACTCCATTGCCCAGGCTAGAGTATAATGGTGTGATCCTAGCTCACTACAGCCTCAAACTCCTGGGCTCAAATGATCCTCCTGACTCAGCCTCCCAAATATCTGAGACTATAGACATACACCTCCACACCTGGCTAATACTTTGTACTTTTTTGTAGAGACAGGGTCTTACCATGTTGCCCAGGCTGGTCCCAAACTCTTGGCCTCAATCCTCCTGCCTCAGCCTCCCAAAGTGCTAGGATTACAGGTGTGAGCCATCATACCTAGCTCAATCATAATTTCTTTTACATCCTTAAGATGGCCACCATATTGTAATTCTTACCTTCATCCTACCACCTTCCTCTATGTTCCTATAAGTGCTGTATATTCTGCCTACCTCGTGGGCCAGTCCTCTTCCCTGAATTCCCTGCCAGCTTCGTCTTCACTTTGGGGCTTTGTATCATCCTCTGAACAACTTTTCTTTCACTCCAACTCCAATACAAATGTCAGATCATTAGTCCAGTCAAATTTGCGATGGCTCCCTGGTACTGGGACAATGCTTCCTAACCATTATTGGATCATGGAACTTTTTTTTGAAAAGCTGATAAAAACTATGGGTGACTCTTTCTAGAAGAATCTGTAATTTGTATTATGGTATACGTTCCCAGGGGGTCAGGAAACTTTTGGAGTTCATTCACATACCACTCCCTCAACATACCCTCCCATCTTCCTCTAAGTTTGAACTTCCAACGGAGGATAGTACTGCATTGTCACAGCTCACAGCAACCTCCAGCTCTTGGGCTCAGGCGATTCCCTTGCCTCAGCCTCCTGAGTAGCTGTGACTACAGGTACCCACCACAATATCTGGCTATTTTTTGTTTGCAGGTTGGCCAGGGCCGGGTTCGAATGCGCCACTCTCAGTATATGGGGCCGGCACCCTACTCACTGAGCCACAGGTGCCACTCAGGAGGATGAATTCTAAACTTCGTTTTTATTTTTAATTTTTTTTTTTTTTTTTAAGAGACAGGGTCTCACTCTATCATCCAGGTTAGAGTACAGTGGTGCAATCATAGTTCACTGCAGTCTTGAACTCCTGGGTTCAATGGATCCTCACCCACTTCAGCCTCCAAGGTAGCTGGGACTACAGGTGTGAACCACCGTGTCTGGCTCATTCCAAACTTCATAGCATAGCTTTCAAAGCTTTCCAAACTTACTCTGTCTTGCGTTTCTAACAGCACCTTCTACTTTGTTCTATTAGCCTTATTTTATATCTGAATCCCCACCAGACTAAGAGCCTCTCTGATAGCACAGATTGTGCCCTTTTATTATTTCTTTCTTTCTTTTTTTGAGACAGTCTCGCTATGTTGCCCTTGGTAGAATGCTGTGGCATCACAGCTCACAGCAACCTCAAACTCTTGGGCTCAAGAGATTACCTTGCCTCAGCCTAGCAGGTAGCTGGGATCACAGGAGCCTGCTGCAATGACCAGCTATTTTTTGTTTTTGCACTTATCATTGTAGATTTTAGCTGGCCTGGGCTGAGTTCAAACCTGCCAGCCTCAGTGTATGTGGCCAACGCCCTATCCACTGAGCTACAGGCGCCACCAGCCTTTTATTATTTCTTATATTATTTCCCCAGACAGAATGAAAGTTTCTTGGGAGCAGCAATCAGATTGCCTAGCTTAGTGCCAGAGAAATTGTTGGTTGACTGCTAGATTTACTCATTTTTAGCAGCAAAAGAGTTTTAGGGTGCTAAGCCTAGCTGATATGACTACAGTGTTCTATGCTCCAGGCCAGGTGCAGTGGCTCACACCTGTAATCCTAGCAATCTGGGAAGCTGAAGAGTGTGGATTGCCCTGAGCTCACAGGTTCGAGATCAACTTGAGCAAGTGTGAAACCCCATCTCTAAAAATAGCCAGGCGTTGTGGTGGGTGCCTTTAATCACAACTACTTGGGAAGCTGAGGCAAGAGAATCTCACTTCAGCCCGAGTTTGAGGTTGCTGTGAGCTGTGATGCCACAGCACTCTACTGAGGGTGACAAAGTGAGATTTTGTCTAAAAAAAAAGAAAGAAAGAAAAAGAAAATATAGGCCCGTCGTGGTGAACTTATCACATTTGCCAGTTTTTGGTGCCATGAATTCCTTTTCAGTAGCTCTTTGGGATCCTGGAGAAACTTAAAGAACTGGTCTGGTTAGTGGATTCTTCAGAGTTTATTGATTTCATATTGTAGCCCTGACCCAACCACAACCCCCAAGACAAGCCCAGGCAGGAATGTCTCCCATGTCACTCCGACATGGACATTCTCAGAAATCTTGGGCAAGAGAAAGTTGCTTTTCCTTGATGACATTTCAAAATTCTTCCCACATTTCAGTCCTCTCCCCATATTCCTTACATACGCTGGGACACTTTATATCACATGGTGGGAGGTAGCAGTGAGATATTACCAGTTCATCAGAGTTCTGGGAGGACAAGGACTCCATCTTGCTGAACACTGTCCAGTACCCAAACAGTGCCTCTCACATAGTAGGCACTCGATTAATGTTGGAACTTATGAATGAAAAAATAGGAGAAGTCAGTGATCCAATTTGTAAATATTTGTCTTCAGAAACCCTTATCCTGTGCCTGTGATTTCATCCAACCATATGTGCTGAGAGATCTGAGCCCTATTAGACGTGTCAGCACCAAGAACATGGCTTCAGATTTTTCCCACATGCCATATAAGCAACACTGACAAATCAGATGCACTTCCTGTGTGCAAGGACCTCACAGGAGGTCAAACTATGGTTTGAGTTATTGTTAAGATTAGATTCTACTTTATGACCCAAAATGGCCATACAAGCTCCAGCCATTCTTTTATTCCAGCCATCAGAAAAGAAGAAGGATCAAGACTTGGTGCCTGTGGCTCAAGCAGCTAAGGCTCCAGCCATATACACTTGAGCTGGTGGGTTCGAATCCAGCCCAGGCCCGCCAAACAACGATGGCTGCAACCAAAAAAATAGCTGGGCGTTGTGGTGAGCACCTGTGGAGGTGGAAGCAGGAAAATCACTTGAGCCAGGAGTTGGAGGTTGCTGTGAGCTGTGATGCAGTCTACCCAGGGCAATAGCTTGAGGCTCTGTCTAAAGAAAAAAAAAAAAAGAAGAAGGATCAAAGAAGGGTGTGCCCCTCTTTTAAGAATGCCTTCCAAAGTTATCTATGCGTCTGTGTTTGCATTCCGTCAGCCAGAGCTTAGTCACATGGCCATGGTTAGCTTCAAGAAAGTCTCTTTTTTTGGAGACGGAGTCTCATTTTGTTACCCTCAGTAGAGTGCTGTAGCATCACAGCTCACAGCAACCTCCCACTCTTGGGCTTAAGTGATTCTCTTGCCTCAGCCTCCCAAGTAGCTGGGACTACAGGCATTGCCACAACACCTCAGCTATTTTTTTTTGTTGTAGTTGTAATTGTTGTTTAGCAGGTCCCGGGCAGGGTTCAAACCTGCTAGCCCTGGTGTATGTGGCCGGCACCCTAACCACTGGCTACGGGCAGGTGTCCAGCCAAGAGAGAAAGTCTTTATTTTAGGTGGCCAAACAACTAAGTGAAAACCAGGGGTTCTCTGGGTGGCGCCTGTGGCTCAAGGAGTTGGGCACCGGCCCCATATGCTGGAGGTGGCAGGTTCAAACCTGGCCCTGGACAAAAACTGCAGAAAAAAAAAGAAAAAGAAAAGAAATCAAGGGTTCTCTTACAAAGGAGAAAGTGGGGAACAAGTTGGGGAAGAAGGTTGAAGTGGCTGGAGAGGTGGTTTGACATAGAAAGTTTGGTCTTGCAAAAACAGAGAAACCTTTCTGAACTTGCACCCACATTCCCTGCTCTTATCTATGGAGTGAGGGTCATCAGCCCAATCCCAGCCCCTGGCTTAAGGGTCAGAGTGGCATGGTTAAAAGCTCAGCTGCTGGAGTCAGATGGCTGTAGCTTGAAATACATCTCTGGATCTCTTTTCCTCCCTTTGTGAAACAAGAAAAATATTATCCACAGTGCAACGCTGTGATGAGCATTTAACTACTGGAAAATCCCTGGGACAGAGCCATTGCCTGTGAGTGATGAGTGGTGCTTCTTCTGTTTTCTGGGTTTTTTTTTTTTGTTTTTTTTTTTAATTGTGGTAAAAAGCACATAATGTAAAACTTACCGTTTAAACTTTTTCTTTGTTTTTTTGGAGACAGTCTCATTCTGTTGCCCTGGGTAGAGTGCAGTGGCATCTTCCTGGGTCGAGGGATCCTCCTGCCTCAGCCTCCCAACTGGGACTACAGGCGCCCACCACTACACTGGGCTAATTTCTTTTCTATTTGTGGTAGAGACAGATTGTTCTTCTCAAACTCCTGACCTGAAGTGATACTCCCACTTTGACCTCCCAGAGTGCTAGGATTACAGGTGTGAGCCACCACGCCTGGCCACCTTAATCATTTTTAAGTGTATAGTACAGTAGTGTTCATTATACACACACTGTGGTAAAGCAGATCTCTACAGCTTTGTCCTCTTGTAAAACCGAAACTCTGTATTCATTGCTCAACAACTCTTCTTCCCATCCCTCCCTCCCTGGCAAACACCATTCTACTTTCTGTTTCTAAGAGTTTGACGACTTGGGTGGTGCCTGTAGCCCAGTGGGTAGGGCGCCGGCCCCATATACCAAGGATGGCGGGTTCAAATCCAGCCTTGACCGAACTGCAACAACAACAAAAATAGCTGGGTGTTGTGGCAGACGTCTATAGTCCTAGCTACTCGGGAGGCTGAGGCAAGAGAATCCTCTAAAGCCCAGGAGTTGGAGGTTGCTGTGAGCAGTGTGATGCCATGGCACTCTACTAAGGGCGATAAAGTGAGACTCTGTCTCTACAAAAAAAAAAAAAAAAAAAAGAGTTTGACAACTTGACCTCTTAATTAGATACCCTTAAAAGTGGAATTACACATCATGCAGTATTTGTCTTTGACTGGTTTATTTCCCTTAGCACAATGTCCTCAAGGTTCCCATCCTGTAGCGGACATGACAGGATTTCCTTTATTTTTAAGGCTGAACAATATTTTGTGGTATATACATATCACATTTTCTTTATCCACACATCTGTCATGGACTTTTGAATTGCTTCCACCTCTTGGCCATTGTGAATAATCTGAAAGAACAGTGCTTCTAATCCATTAAGTTTTTTTTTTTTTTTTTTGAGACAGAGTCTTACTATGTCACCCCCAGTAGAATGCCATGGCCACAGCAACCTCAAACTCTTGGGCTTAAGCAACCCTCGTCTATTTTTTTGTTGTAGTGTTGTTGTTTGGCAGGCCCGGGCTGGGTTGGAACCCACCAGCCCTGGTGTATGTGGCTGGCACCCTAGCCGCTGAGCTACAGGTACTAAGCCTGTTTGTTTTGTTGAGACAGAGTCTCACTCTGTCACCCAGGCTAGAGTGACTAGCTCCCAGCAATCTCAAACTCCTGGTTTCAAGCGATCCTCCTGCCTTAGGCTCCTGAGTAGCTGAGATTAGAGGCAACCACCACAATGCCTGGCTAATTTTTCTTTTTTTCTTCTTCTTCTTTTTTTTAATTTTTCTATTTTTAGCAAAGGTAAGGTCTCACTCTCTCTCAGAGTTGGTCTCAAACTCTGGAGCTCAAAGGATCCTCGAGTCTTGGCCTCTGAGAGTGTTAAGATTACAGTCCTCATGCCTATAATCCTAGCCCTCTGGGAGGCTGAGGCGGTGGATTGGTTGAGCTCAGGAGTTGCAGGTTGCTGTGAGCTATGACACCAGAGCTCTCTAGCCTGGGGCAAGAGCGTGAGACTCTGTCCAAAAAAATAAATAAATAAAATAGGAAGAATAATAGAAACTAGTTCTGTCTTTTCTTTCAATATCTTTGAGAGAGCCCTTAATTATTTTTTTCTGTATGTAAATAATTGTTAGATAAACCATCCTAGGTGGAAACAAACAAAGAAGTTGGATAAGGGAAGTCCTTAGATACTATATATCAATTAGTGGAAAGGGAAAAGGCCTCCCGGACAATAGCAGAGCACAGATTCTCTTTAGGTGGTCCATTTGAATAGATAAGGAAATAATCTACACAGTTCAGACTCCAGACATTTACTGAAAGGATAGGAACCCTCTTTCCCCTTCTGACTAAAGCCATCCATCTGTGGAGTTCCAAATCCTGATTCCAAGGATCAAAGACTTAGGGCAGCAGGGCGGGACAAAGACCACCCAAAAACAGAAACGGAGCTCCCCAGGTTAAAGATAACTTGTAAGGCAACACTTTAGCTGATAATAACTCCAAGAAGCTATGCTTTGGGCTTTGGTGTTCTTTCCTCCAATGATGTGTCAAGGAGACAAATAAAATAAGAATAACATTAATGTTGTTATTGTGAAATAGAAACTTCACACAAATATAGACATTGCATACTTTGAAATAAAGGTGTTTGTTGGGAGGTCAGGAGTTGGAGATCAGCTTGGGAAAAGTAAGAGAGACTTCTCTACAAAAAATAAAAATTAGCTGAGTGTACTGGCATGTACCTGTAATTCCAGCTACTTAAGAGGCTGAGGCAGGAAATAACTTGAGCCCAGGAGTTTGAGATTTCTGTGAGCTGTGATGCCATTGTATTCCTCCCTGGGTGATAGTATAAGAATTTGAGGGCAGTGCCTGCGGCTCAAAGGAGTAGGGCCCTGTCTCCATATGCTGGAAGTGGTGAGTTCAAACCCAGCCCCAGCCAAAAACTGCAATTCTTTCTTTCTTTCTTTCTTTCTTTCTTTCTTTCTTTCTTTCTTTCTTTCTTTCTTTCTTTCTTTCTTTCTTCCTTCCTTCCTTCCTTCCTTCCTTCCTTTCTTCCCTTCCTTTCTTCCCTTCCTTTCTTCCCTTCCTTTCTTCCCTTCCTTTCTTCCCTTCCTTTCTTTCGGAGAAAGAGTCCCCACTATGTCACCCTTGGTAGAGTGCCGTGAACCCACAGCTCACAGCAACCTCAAACTCTTGGGCCCAAGTGATTCTCTTGCCTCAGCCTCCCAAGTAGCTGGGACCACAGGTGCCTGCCACAACGCCCGGCTATTTTTTTTGTTGCGGTTGTCATTGTTGTTTAGCTGGCCTGGTCTGGGTTCAAACCCACCACCCTTGGTGTATGTGGCTGGCACTGTAACCACTATGCTATGAGCACCGAGCCGCAACTTCAAATTCTTGTGCTTAAGTGATTCTCTTGCCTCAGCCTCCCAAGTAGCTGGGACTACAGGCACCCTCCACAATGCCCGGCTATTTTTTTGTCTAAGTTGTCATTGTTGTTTGGCAGGCCCCAGCCGGGTTTGAATCCACCAGCCTCGGTGTATATGGCTGGTACCCTAGCTGCTAAACTACAGGCACCCAGCCCAGAGAGAGATTTTCTGAATCATGTTCACAAGGAGCTTCCTAGTGCTTGTAGTAAAAAGGCAAATACTTGTGGGGCTGGGCAAGGTAGCTCAGGCCTATAATCCCAGGACTCTGGGAGGTTGAGGTGGTGGACTGCTTGAGCTCAGGAGTTTGAGACCAGGCTGAGCCAGATCGAGACCTGTCTCTAAAAAATAGCAGGGCGTTGTGGTGGGCTCCTATAGTCCCAGCTCCTTGGGAGGCTGAGGTAGGAGAATCACTTGAGCCCAAGAGTTTGAGGTTGCTGTGAGCTACAGTGCCAGAGCACTCAACCCTCAACCCCAGGGTGACTGAGTGAGACTCTGTCTCCAAAAAAAAAAAAGGCAAATACTTGTGAACATGTTACCAGATTTTACAAGGCAATATATGATCACCATAGTGTTTGGAGGAGAGGGAAGGTGCTATTGTTTAAGAAGAACAGAAAACACTATTGGGAGATGGGAGTTTGTACTGGACTCAAAAGAATGGAGCATTTGAGTGGATGGGATCTGGAAAGGCATTTGTTTTGTTTTGTTTTAGCTGATAAGTTTTTCCTTTTTTATTTGAGACAGGGTCTCGCTCTTTTTTTTTTTTTTTTTTGCAGTTTTTGGCTGGGGCTGGGCTTGAACCCGTCACCTCCAGCATATGGGGCTGGCGCCCTACTTCCTTGAGCCACAGGCGCCACCCCAGGGTCTCACTCTTGCTCAGGCTGGTCTCAAACCAGTGAGCTCAGGCAATCCACGTGCCTCGGCCTCCCAGAGTGCTAGGATTAGAGGTGTGAGCCACCGTGCCTAGCCTAGGAGTTGGTTTGGATGCTACACCCCAGACATACCCAATAGACAGGTGTCCTGTGACCATAAGCACACCAATGTGGCCAACCAATGGGTACTATCCCCATCTTGGTGGCTCTGTTGCCATGCATTTTCTGATCAGCCCTTGGCCCTTGGCCCTGGGAGTTGGCGTTTGGTCTCCCCCTCTGAAACTGAAGCAGACTTTGGCTCTTCAGACTCAGGAGAGAAGATGAGGAAGACCTGTTCCTGGGGCTTCCAAGAGGAAACTCAGCCTTAGAGCAAGCTCTGCAAGTATGAGACAGTGAGTTGGGGGATCACCTTCATAGAGGTGAGGTGAGGTTGGAGAAAGACTGCGGATTCTGGAATGTGCAAATAGCTGGCTTTGGTTTGAACCATCTCCAGCCCTCCTAGCTCAGTAACCCTGGGCAAATTATTTCTTAGAGGCTCCTTTTCTTCATTTGTAAATTTGGCAAAACAATTCCAAGTCACGAGATATCGGAAATTTAAATGAAATACTGAAAATAAAGGCCAGTGTGGGGCACAAATAAAAAGCCTGACCAAAGGGGGGTTGTGCAGGGGTGAGGGGAGCAGGGGACCTTCACAAGAGCTCTCAGGATGTGCAGAGAAAAAGAGCAGAAGGCAGACAGTTGAGCCAGGGCATGTCCATGTTTATGTTTTTGGAGAGGATTGAATATTCGACCAAAATGCTTTTCACTCTGTGGAGCAGATCTGCAGTTAGTCTGAGAGAAAAAGGAGCAGACTGGGGGAGGGGCCAGGAGGCGGGCTGCACAACCAGCCTGCCACTCTGGGATGATGGATGAGCCTATTTCAAGGCTTCTAATTACTGGTGACTAGCTGTGAGATCCTTCCTCTGGGGCAGTGCTCCCTGCTCTTCTGTGCCCCAGAGGCCCTCTTCCGGGATTGAGGTTGGGGCTGGGTTATAAAGTTGGCCCCCAAACTCTGGCACAGATTTCCAGAGAATGGTATGCATGTGATTTTATACATGCGTGTGAATATGAGTACACGTATCTGAGATGCTCTATCAGTGTATGTGTACGAGTGCATACATGTGACTGTTGTGTGTATTTATATGTCTATATGTGCACATGTATGCTAAATTGCTAGTCAAGAGAAAGACTAAATAGGGTATACAATGAGAATAATACTTAAAATGCTAAACTTTTGTCTAGGTCACTTGAGGCAGACTCTGAGTTTCAAAGAGGTCACTTGACTAGCCCATCTCATTTATACAAATGGTAGGCAGCTGCTGTTGTGGGAGAGGGAATCATAGAAACATCCAAACTACTGTGGAAGGTGCCATTCCCCGAAGTGCCTGGTAGCCAAAACAGATCGGTAGGATGAAAAAAGGTTGTTTTTTTTTTTGTTGTGTTTTTTAAATTAAATTTTTTTGTTTGGGGGGGGGGAAGGAGGGCAATCTATATTTCCCCAACATTTCTTCATAACATTCAAAATTATAAGAAACTTTTTGGACCAATGAGTGTAATTCAGCCAAAGTTTAGGACAAGGGGCTGGGTGAGGTGCCTCGTACCTATAATCCTAGCACTCTGGGAGGCTGAGGCAGGAGGACTCCTTGAGCTTAGGAGTTTAAGACCAGCCTGAGCAAGAGAAAAATTAGCCTGGTGATGTGGTGGGCACCTGTAGTCCCAGCTACTTGGGAAGTTGAGGCAGGAGGGTCACTTAAATTCAGGAGTTTGAAGTTGCACCCTAGCCTGGGGATAACAGAGTAAGACTCTGTCTCAAAAAAAAAAAAAAAAAAAAAACAAAGAAAGAAAGAAAGAAAGAAAAAGAAAGGAAAGGAAAGGAAAGGAAAGGAAAGGAAAGGAAAGGAAAGGAAAGGAAAGGAAAGGAAAGGAAAAAGAAAAGGAAAGAAAAGAAGAAAAGCAAAGCTTAGGACAAAGAACATTAATTAGTTAAGTTCTCTAAAATAAAACTACCTTCTGAGAAAATAGAATCCTGGTTCCTGAGCACAAGTTCTTGAGCCCGGTGCTGGTGTCTACTCCCAACTCCACTGCTTATCAGCTCTGAAGACCTTGAATAAGTAGATTAATTGCTCTCTAAGGCTTCCTTTTTCATCTATATAAAGGGGATAATAATGGTGTTGTACTCTTGTATATTATGTAAACTTGAATTAGACAAATTAGAAAAACTATAAATCTCCCTAAATTAAAAAAAAATGGGTTGCATAATTTCAAAACTGATGCGCTAAGTTGATTGTAAACTGTACCCACAACTATTGCTACATGATTAAGCACTACATGAATGGTGCTTGAGCTGGTAAAACTAAATAACTGCCATCAATGCTCATAGTATATAAATCAGCTGCTGTATGTATGTCATAACTTTTTTTTTTTTTTTATTAAATCATAGCTGTGTACATTGATATGATCATGGGGCATCATATACTAGCTTCATAAACCATTTGACACATTTTCATCCCAATATTCAACATAGCCTTCCTGGCATTTTCCCAGTC
>CAUYPK010050743.1:0-16378 GCA_963574355.1 Loris lydekkerianus
GTGCATCTTACAAGGGTACATGTGAAACTTACTAAATGTAGAATATAAATGTCTTAATACAATAACTAAGAAAATGCCAGGAAGGCTATGTTAACCAGTGTGATGAAAATATGTCAAATGGTGTATAAAACCAGTGTATGGTGCCCCATGATTGCATTAATGTACACAGCTATTATTTAATAAAAAAAAAAAAAAGGAAAAAAGATGTATTAAAATGTTAATGCTCAAGTCATTTTGACTTCCACAATTGCAAGAGATACAAGATACAATATGTAAGATAAGGAATGTTATTGATATGTATTGAGTATTACAATTTTTGGTACAGTTCTTTTCTTAAAATGTATATGCTTTTTGGTATGCTCTGCATATATAATACAACGTAATAAGTACAATAGACTGTTAGAAACCACAGCTTTGCAAAATATACACTTGGGAAAATGCTCATAATTTAATGTTAAGTGAAAATTTAACATTTGTAGTATGATCCCAAATTTAAATGATATATTTAAACACACACACATCTATCAACCAAAAATTGCACAAAAATCCTAACAATTATTATCTCTGGGAAAGGGGATTATGGGTGGTTTTTACTTCTGGTTTGTGCTTTCTTATGTTTCTATGTAAGAAAATGAATCAATTTCAACATGTAGGCCCTACCCAGAAATGATAAGAATTTTGTTGGCCTTGATGTTTAGTTGATGTGTGACCTCTCTTTCCATGGCAGCATTTGCTTCTGAGTTTCCTTTTACACAGTGTGAGAATGAGCAGCCTATGCCCTATCTGCCTGCAACATCACAAAGGTGCCTGCCCCAGCCCATGTGATATCCGTGAAGGACATTTGTCTTGGGCACAGAATGGAAATGCTCCCCCAAGACCCTGCAATCCTGCAGCCTGTACCAGGGAGCACTGAGTTTGTTAGCCTTCCCTGGCTGGCTTGCTTTTTGAGCTCATTCTTTTCAAGGTAAATGTTAGTTTCCCCCCCAGTTTTATATTTAATTTGGTTATTTGTTTTTGGTAAGCTCTGACAGTCTTGTTTAGAGAGGCAGGTTTGGAGCTGGCCCGGATACATAACCACATGAGATGTTAGTTTCTTCAACTTTTCTACCTCACAGCCGAGTATATGAATGGATTATACTCCCTATTCCTGGTCTTTAAAAATCCATAAAAAACTGCGTCACCATAATATTTCTACATTTACTTTAATAAAAGCAAAAAATAAAGTGTTAATTGCCGTTTAAAAATTTAGCATAAAAAACAAAAATTAAATTAAAAATAATTGGCATACCCTAAATGCCCAAGCCAAGAATGGAGTAACAGGCTGTGGTATACATGCATCATGGAATACTATTCAGCCACTAAAAAAGATGGAGACTTTGCATCTTTTGTATTAACTTGGATGGATGTGACACACACTCTTCTTAGTAAAGCGTCACAAGAATGGAGAAGCAAGAATCCAATGTACTCACTTCTGATATGAGGACAATTGATGACAGAACATGGTGGTGGGGCACTGGGGAGAGGGAAGGAAGAAGGGGGTTAGGGCGTCATGGTGTGTGACACAACTCTTAGGGGTGGGACACAATTATAAGAGGGACTTTACCTAACAAATACAAGCAGTGTAACCTAGTTCTTTGTACCCTCCATGAATCCCCAACAATAAAAAAGAAGAAGAAGAATTGGCACACAATAGTGTCTTAGTAAGATGAGCTGGCTCCCCCTGTTGTCTTTGGGTGTTCCTGGCTCTAAGGCATTTCTTCAAGGATACTGTCCCTCAGTTTGAGAAGCAAGGGTTTAAACACTTGATTCCTCCTGTGGTGTCTGGAAGGCCAGGACAGGCCATTCCCTATCGTTTTCCCTTTGTGGTTGCTGCAGGCATGAAGGTGGACCTTTCCTGTCCTTCAGAGAGAAGCATCTGTAAAGAAGTTTCCCTCTATAATACTGGCTAATTCTTAAGTAACAAATCTTTGATGCCTTGTTTTGCTAACAGAGTTTCTGTGTCTTTTCTCCATCTTACTAAACTAGGACTCTCCCCCAACGTAGCTGGGATCCATGCTGGAGGCAGGGGTGAGCAAGACTGATACAGGTCTTGCTGGCATAGATCTGATGTCTCCTCATCCTGATGACCAGAAACCTGAGGCCTACAGAGAGTAATTAGGAGGCAAAGAGCACTAGCATTTATCACCATGAGCTGGGTACAGTGTTACAAAGCCCTTTTACCCTATGCCTTGTTTGATCCTCATAACCCTGTGAGATAAAGGCCGTCGTCTCCATTTTTTTAGGTGAAGAAACTAAGGCTAAGCCTCTGAGCCATCTGACATTCCAAGGTCTCATAGCCAATAAACCAGGCTGAGAATTGGTCTCCATTTGGAGACTATGTACTTGGGGAGTGAGCCTTCATGCACTTTGTGAATCTGATGAAAGTTATGGGTCCTGGTGACAGATAAATGTGCATCCTCAAGCACATCTGCTTTCAGGGGGCTGTTAGCCCTGCTGAAGTCTGTCCACCAGGGCACCGAGCCCCAGGGGAAGGGCCTTTGGCCTAAACCTCAGACCTTGAGTCAGACATGGTCCTTGTCTCAAGTTGCTCACAACCTGGCTCCTTGCGGCTCAGCCCCTAACTTCCATGGCCATCCCCTGTAAGGTGACAGGCATGCGCACAAAGCACAGCATGCAGCTCACAGCAGGGAGAGCAAAGCCACCTAATTTTTAAGCTTTCCCGAGGAAGGTTTTATGTCAAGTGCATGGCATACACAAAGATATATGCCACACAGGCTCTGCCCTCCAGGTGTCCCTTATCCACTAGCAAATGTGGACAGTGATACAAAATATGGCAATTCCAAGCCTGGGGGGTGGGGTGGGACAGCTCCTGAGGCTCCTAGGTGTCTAGAGCCAGGAAGACAATCAGTGGGCTCACGTGGTGAGGGAAGGGGGCCACCTCCTGCTGTCAGTTCCTGTGACACAGATGGGAGAAGCAGGGTTCTTTGCAGGGCTGGGACTCAGATAATACGGGCAATGAACTCTGACCCCTGGGGCTCAACAACCAAGATTACTAGAAAAAATTGCAGCGTAGGGAGGGGGAACCATGGAGCCAGAGGAAGAAAGCGGTCCTGGCCACACTTTGATGTCAGCCCAGAAAACAAAAAAGCAAACAAAAGAGAACATATATTATGTTGTTCCATTTACATAAAATTACAGATTACAGACGGGCAAAATGATTCCATGCTGTTAGAAGTCAATATAGTGCTTATGTTTTGGGGTTGTGATTGACAGAGAGCATGAGCGTGCTTTTAGGTTGCTGTTAGTTTTCCACTTCTTTAGCTCTGTTGGTTACACAGCTGTGTTTGGTTTATGAAAACTCAGACTGTGCACTTATGTTTTCTTTGTGTGAAATGAGGCTCAGATTGTAGAGGACTCACCCAGACTCAAAGCTGCCAAGTAGAAGGGGCTAGATTAGAAGTTAGTTCTCTGACCCAGAGAAGTGTGTTCTCAGCTCAGCCTTGTTCCATTGCACCATTACTCTGTGCTTTTCTGCGTGCCTGTGTGTCTGACTAAGGAAAGGAAATCTGAAGAGGAAAATCACTTTTGAGTTCATCAGTCCAGTGAGAGGCATTAAAAACAGGGGCATTAAAACATTAGATTTTTCAGCATTCTTGGTAACATTTGATGTATTGCTCTGATGTCCAGGACTTATCTTTCTAGGTCTTGGGTAGGATTTGGAAAACTTGATGTTCACATGAGCAAGGAATGCTTTGCTGCAACTGAACTTTGCCATTTGAATGTTATGAGTTTTGAAAGACGCTGCCTGACCTCAAAGCTCAAGTTAAACTTGGAACCGGAGCTATGTCCTAATAATCAGGCGAGAGGAGTAAAGTGCAGTCTAGATACAGGGCCTGCGTGCGAGATACGAATTATTCAGGGCTTACTTATCAAGTGGCTGCCCTTCCTCTGTGCTGGGCTGCACTGCAGACCTTCCTGATGGAGGGAGGTGGACCACAGCAAATAAGTGAAATATACCCAGATGATAAGAACCATGCAGACAAACAAGCAGAAGAGGTGACAGGAAGTTCCAGGGGCAGAGAGTGGGGCTCAGAGCAGGCTTCACTGAGAAGGCAGGATGGACAGAGAGCCATGATAAGAATGGTTAGCATGAGAGCTGTCCTCTCACCACATGTTAAAGTACATAGGAGTACGGTTGTACAGCAGACTGCTAGAGGTGCTCATTTTGTATAACGGAAACTTAATACAAGTTGAATAGCAACTCCCCATTTCTCTCAGCACCTAGCATTCACCATTCTCTCTGTGTCTATTTCTGTTTCTAGTCTACTCTCTGTTTCTGAGTTTGACAATGTTAGGCCCCTCATCTGTGTGAAGTCCATAATATTTGTCCTTCTGCGTCTGGCTTATTTCCCTTAGCACAATGTCCTCCAGCTCATCTATGTCGTTAACTATGGCAGGATTTCCTTTATTCTTTTTTCTTTCCATGGCTGAATAATGAATAATCTGTTGTATGAGTACACCACATTTCTTTTATCCATTCATCCAGTGACGAGCATGTAGGTTGTTTCTTTATCTTGGCCGTGGTGAATAATGCTACAATGAGGGTGGGAGCACAGACCCCTTTTCCACAAACCAGATTCATTTCTTTTGGATATATACCCAGTAATGGGATTGTTGGATCATATGGTAGTTTTATTTTTAATTTTTTAAGGACCCTCCATATTGTGTTCAATAGCAGCTACATCATTTAACATTCCCATTGGTACAAGTTTCTCATCTCTGCACATCCTCACCCACGCTTACCTTTGGGTTTTTGGTGATAGTCATCCTCACGGGTGCGAGATGGCATCTTCTTGCAGTTTTGATGTATGCTATTTTTCTGATGATTAGTGATGAGCATCTTTTCATATACCCATTGGACCTTTGAGTGTTGTCTTTGGAGAAATGTCTATTTAAGTCATGTGCCAATTTTTAAATTGGATTATTTGGTGTTTGGCTATTGAGTTGCAGGAAGAGAAGGGGACATTTGAGAAAAGATTTGAAGATGGATGAGATAGTGAGCCATACCAGCAACTAGGAAGGAGTTGTTTCAGGGAGAGGGAACAAGAAGCAGAAAGTTCTAGAGACAGGAGCCTGCCTAGGGAGATGGCGGAGTAGCAAGGAGGCCAGTATGACTGGACTGTGCACTAGGGAGAAGTCGCAGGATGTGAGGTCAGCATGGTCCCAGGGACTGGACTTGAGGTAGAGGAGTGGTCTGGTGCTGGGTCAGTTTTGAAGATAATGTGACAAGTCATTCAATGTGGCTTTACTTAACAAATATGCATTGTGTGTTTTCTATATTCAAGGCAAAAAAACACAGCTCTGAAGCACTCAGCATGAAAATGAAGTGATAAGAAAGGTAAAGAAATAACTGCAATGCACGGCAGAGCCAGATAAGCGCCAAAGAACAGAGCAGGTCTCCGGGAGAAGTTGCTTTTCATTCTGGGTCAGGGGTCCTGATAGGCTTTGCTGATTTGGCATTTGAGATGGGGTTTCAAGAATGGATAGGATTCCTGACATCTTTTTGCTGTTCCGATAATAGATATATATTCACTAAAAATGTTATAAAATACAGAAGAATACAAATATAAAATAATCACCAGGAATCCTACACCCAGAAGTAATCACTTAACAGTATTTTGGTATGTTTTCTTTTTCTTCTATCTGCAATCACACACAGTAATAAAACTTGGATCCACATTAACATTCAAAATAGTCACCTCATTGAATATCCTTATTCATACATTTTTGCACATATTTCTAATTATTTCCTTACAGTAGATTATTGAGCTGGGAATTACTGGATCAAAGATTACCTATGCAAAGTTCTTGAAAATATCATGCTTAATGATCATGTAGCTTTCAAAAAGTTGTAACAATTTATATGCCCAAAAGAAATCTGGGAGAAGACCTGTCTCACTCTACCCCTACTAATAATGGCCATTGTTACTTAAAAAGAAATTTCCAACTTGAAGGGTTTAAAAAGAATCTCCCTTTTATTCCTGTTATCAGTTAGTTTTTCTGTGTAACAAATTACCCCTAAAATAGTGAGTTATAACAGTAACTTTTTGTTGTCATTAGGTAATGATCGGTGGAGTCTGAAATTTGGGCATTCATGCATCAGTGATGAGTTGCTATCAGCTCACAGGCTCTTGGGGGTTTGCTGCCTACTGTCAGCAAGGGAAGGGAAGTGTATGATGGGATAGTGTGCCTCTTGTTGTCCTTCAAGCTAGCTGGGGCTTCTGTATGTGGCTGGGAAGCGGTTCTGAGCGCATCAAGGTAGGACAAACCTGATACATGAATACTTTTCGCATCTGTTAACATCCCTTTGGCTGGAGTGAGTCTCATGGTGTTGGCATGGGAGCAGACTCTTTGGTCTTCACATAGTAGAGAAGTATGAATAGAAAGAGGGAGAGACCTTGTTTGTGGCAATCTACCAAGCTTATTACAAACAAAATAGAACAAGGACAAATACTCATTGAGCAATTAATTGTGTGCCAAGCCCTTTTCATGTATTTATCTCATTGAATCTTCACAACTGTCCTGTTAGGACTATTATCTCCATTTTACAACTTGTACCAGTTGGAGCTCAACCAGGGAAGCAGGGCAAGTACAAGCCATGTATGAAGAGATTTATTGTAAGGAATTGACTGTGTACAATTGGGGCGGTTGGCTAGGAAAGTTCAAAATATGTAGGGTAGTGGAAGGGTGCTGGAACTTTCAGGCATAGGCTGAAGATGCCATCCACAGGTGGAATTTCTTCCTCATCTTGGAAGCCTCAGTTCTGCTCTTAAGGCCTTTTGATTGATCAAATCAAGTCTACCCAGATTATGTAGAATAATTTCTCTTACTTTACATCAACTGATTATGAACTCTAATCACATCTACAAAATGCCTTCATAGCAGCACCTAGATTGGAGTTTGATGGGATAACTGGGGAACCACATCCCAGCCACAGCAACAATTTAAAGGGACCATACCAAGGACCCAAGAGAGGTTAAGGAACTCCTCTCAAATCACGTGGCTGTCAACATGGTACAGCTGGAACCGAAATGTAGCTCTGATTTTGGAGACCTCAGTATTAATAATTGCTATATCCCCATTTGGATTTGATTAGCATTTATTGGATTATGAGTGATATTTAATACTTCTATACATATATTGGCATCTGAGAATTTTTTTCTTTTTTTAAATTCCAAATTAATATGCGGTACGTATGATTAGGTTATATTGTTTGCTTTTATAAGGTTAAAGTCTGGGTTGAAGTTGTGTGAGTATTTATTTCTTTGTAAGTTTTTCATCTCCACTGGGGTAAGGGGTAGCATTTTCCCAGGTGGGAATGTGAAGAGCCCCTGGGAAGAGGCAGAGGGCATCTGTAAGCACAGAGGTGGCACGGGCAAGGGTGTATCCATTTCTTCCTGTTGTGGTAGATGTGATCAACAAGTTACCACACACCTAGTGGTCTAAAGCAACACAAATTTCTTTGTTTTCATTCTGGAGGTCAGAGCTCAAAAATCAGTCTTAGTGGGCTCACATGGAGTCGCCAGGGCTGCACTCTTTCTGGAGGCCCTGGCCTTGTGCCTCCCTCGTCTCTGCCAGGCTCCGGGGGCTGCTTGAGCTCCTTGGCTCAGAAGTCTCATTTCTCTGACCTCTGCTTTCCTTGACACATACACTTCATTGACTCTGCTATTTCCCTCTGAGGAGGACCCTTCTGATGACATTAGGCTCACCTGGATAATTCAGGACACCCTCCTTAGGACCCATAATTTGGTTATGTCTGCAAATCCCCTTTTGCCGTATAAAGTCACATTTTCACATGTTCTGTGAATTAGGGTATGGACATATTTGGGGACCATCATCCTCACTATCGCAAGGGTTGTGGCAAGGGCTCTCTTTTATTATGGTGCATGTTGGAGGTGGGTTGGGACAGACACTAAGAGACTTGAGTATCTTTTGCAGTGAAAGAGCACTGAAGTGGCATCAGGAGACAGAGCCTCAAATCTCTGTTTCACTTCCATCTAACCATTCTATGGTCTCCACTTGCTGCTCAACAAAGTTTGCACCCTGACCTTAATCAGTGGTTACTGTGGGCCTGTGGGATTCTTACAAATGAATGAATCTATGTACAGACAGTGGCGGTGTGCCCATTTCTCATGCATATGGAGATTCTGTAGTAATGACTAAGAAACACCATTCATTCATTTAAAAAGTGTTACTGAATTTATAGTAGCTATTTTTCAGTCCATAGCCTCTGCAAATGGAAAACTACTAACATATGGAGAGTCGGTGAACTTACTTTTAAAATGAGGTTTAGCAGGAAGATTTCTGTACTGCTGGTGGGACTGCAAACTAATATAGCCCTTTTGGAAAGAAGTATGGAGAATTCTCAAGGAACTAAAAGTTGACCTACTGTTTGATCCTATAATATCATTACTAGGTATCTACCCAGATGAACAAAAATTATTTCACAACAAAGACATTTGCACCAAAATGTTTATAACAGTCCAATTCACAATAGCCAAGTCATGGAAGCAGCCTCAATGCCCATCAGCCCATGAATGGATAAACAAATTGTGGTATATGTGTACTGTGGAATATTGTGCACCCATAAAAGAGGGAGACTTGACATGGTTTATGTTTACCTGGATGGAGCTGGAACATATTTTTCTTAGTAAAGTATCTCAAGAATGGAAAAAAAGGATCTAATGTACTCAGTACTGTTATGAAACCAATATAGATATACTTACACATTCATACTGAATGATAAAACAAAAAGATAGTCCAGAAAGAAAGAAAGGAGAAGAGGGAGAGGGGAGGGGGGAGGAGAGAGGACAGTGGAAGGAGGGTATTTGGTGGGATCTCACCTAATGTGCACAAGGCAAGGGTACATTTCAGAACAAGGTATATTATAAATGTCTTACCACAAAAATAACTTAATGAGGTGATGGTTATGTTAAGTAGTTTGATTTAAATGTTCCATACTATTTATCAAATTATCACATTGTACCCCATAACTGTATACCGTTATGATTTAATAAAAATTAAGTACAAAAAATAATATGGGGTTTAGAATCATTAGGGTGGATAGATTTTCCCCGTTATAAGATTCCTCTCTAACTGAAGATGAACGGAGACCTATTTTTTTCCAGAAGGGGAATGGCGTGGGTGGAGCTGCCTCCCAGGAAGGTCATGCTGGAGGGATATGGGCCATGGACAGAGCAAAGCTTCTCAGCCTGCAGTTCATAGGAATGGCGTGGATCACACTGACGCCTGGATCCCATGCCCACACACTTCGGTTGTAGTTGGTCTGTCCATGGTGCCCAGGCATGGGGAGTTTAAAGGCTCCCCAGGTGGTTCTTATGCACCGGTGGGTGGCGACCCACAGGAACTGTATTAAGGGTTATGGCATTAGGAAGGTTGAGAACCACTGTTCTAATGTGTAGCAAAGTTAAGGAACCACTGGTTCAAGGTGTATTACACAGCAAGAAACTGAGATGGCCCGTGTGAGGAATAATGAGGCTTTGACCTCGTTCAGGTGAAAGGTAATGAAAAGAGTAGAACGGCAAGGAGGGGGCAGTGGAGACTCTGCAGAGAGGGAACCAACAGCACCTGGAATGGGATTGCATTTAGGAATGAAAGATGGCAATGGTATTCTGAGATTTCAACCTTGATGTTAATAATATTGCAATAATAATATATAGGAGGAGGAGGGAAGACAAACCTTTAAAAATGCGTGTATGTGCCGTGCACTGTATAAGCACATCTGTCCGTCATCTCTGTTTCTCCTCACAGCAATCCTACGAGGTAGGAGCTCCAGCAGTCCCAGCAGATGGTGACTGGCTGAGCCAGCACCCAACTTCAAGTCTGTCTGAGTCACCCTCTGGATTCTTCAGCACCCGTCCACACTGCCATACTGTCAAGCAGTGTCTTCCTGACGTGATGGGAGCGACCCAGGCCCCGTGTGGATCCTCTCACCAAGAAGACTCCTTAGCTCATCTAGATGAGACCCAACTGCAAGTCACTCACACACCCAGCAGGGCTCAGATCTATACCCTAAAAGGCATGGTTGTCAGTGTCAAAAGCCGAGGTGGGTGGATTTCCTGAGCTCACAGGTTCGAGACCAGCCTGAGCCAGAGAGAGACATTGTCTCTAAAAAACAGCTGGCATTGTGGCGGGCGCCTGTAGTCCCAGCTACTTGGAAGGCTGAGGCAAGAGAATCCCTTAAGCCAGTGGTTCTCAACCTGTGGGTTGAGACCCACAGGAACTGTATTAAAGGGTCATAGCTTTAGGAAGGTTGAGAACCACTGCACTTTTAAGCCCAAGAGTTTGAGAGTTTGAGGTTGCTGTGAGCTGTGATGCCATAGCACTCTATCAAGAACGACAGAATGAGACTCTGTCTCAAAAAAAAAAAAAAAAAAAAAAAAAATCTCAGGTCTGGATGACGAAAGGCAATGCTTACCCAACTTGAGGAGCTTGCACTGTGCCCATTTCTCCTGCAGCCCCTCTCTCAGGCCTGCTTCTCCTTAGCCAAAAGATTTTCAGTGTTCCATGTGACAAGGTTAAGGAGGACAATTTAGTAGCCCTGACAAATGCAAAGAGATTACTTAGAAGAGATGATTTAAAAGGTGTGTTGGCAAGACTGAAACATTTACATGTTATTAGTGTGCCATTAAATTGGGATGATGCAATAATTGCTAACTCTTAGGTTTCAATACCTGAGGGGAAGGGTTAAATGATTAAAATGTTTAATTGAGTCTTATTGGTATACTGTGCTTTCGAATTATATAAGATCTCTAGCCCAGAAGCTAGCTCCTGGGCCTAAGGGAGGAAGGGTAGTTAATGCATGTGGGCTTGAAAGAGGCTACTTTGCCCTTATCTGTAGAATGACAAGAATAATAATCAATAGTCATTGAGATTAGTGCTATTACTATTTTGGCTCAAAGCAACAGAACTTTGTTATCTGACAGTTCTGGAGGCTAGAGGCTAGAAGTCTAGAATTTGGGTATCAGCAGAACTGTTCTCCCTGCTTTGCCTCTTCCCAGCGTCTGGGGCTTTGCTTGAGGTCCTTGGTGGCTGCTTCACTCCAGCCCTGCCTTGGTCATCACAAGGCATTCTCATGGTGTGTTTCTGTCTGCACCTGGCCATCTTATAAGGACATCAGTCGTGCTACATTAATGACTCACCCTAAACCAGTATGACCTCGTGTTCACTTAATTATTTCTTTAATAACTCAGTTTTTTAATGAGGTCACATTTTGATGTCCTGGAGGTTAGGACTTCAGTATTTCTTTTTGGGTGGGGACTCAATTCATAACATCTGCCGCCACCATATTTAGTCTAGGGGTTTTTACCATAAACTTTCTTCATTTCCCTCCCCTTATATTTTTGTTTATTGAGATTTTATCACTTAATCCTCATGATAATTCTATGAAGGAAGCCATTATTATCCTTCTTTTGCAAATGAGGAACTTTCTGAAGGTCATACAGCTTGTCCGGTTTGGAGGCAGGATTTGAACCCACGTAGTTAACTCTCCTCCCTATATCCGCTCATGTTGCTGTGAAGAAGGCAGGGGATAAGAACATACCTACAGGTAGTGGCCCACAAACAGTTAACTTTATTAAAATGAATTCATTAAGCAGATATTGAGCGCCTGTTGTGTGTAAGGCACTTTGTTGGTGCTAGGGAGACGGGCGGATCAAGGTAGATGTGACTGTGAATGGACATGACAGTCCATGGAGGAGAAGTTCAAAGTCCAATAACCACACAAATGGGATATCTAAGTTCAAACTAAGCTTTGAGTTCTAAAGAAAACTGACCTAGTTTCCAGCTGAGAACTGGCCAAAATAGAGGGAGAGGGACACTAAAAATAATGTGTCAATTATTCATAGAGGAGTGGCTTGGATGGATACTTATTTAATCAAGCATACGTCCAATGTCAAAGGATATGGCCCTTTAGTGGATTATGAAATCAGTTTAATGGTCACAACTGGCATGTAGAAAATAAAATGGAATAGAACCGAATATCAGAGTTCAGTACACATAGGAGGGAGATTCTGTGTGTGGTCCTATGTAAAGTGTATATTGTAATGTGTCAACTTCAGAGAAGTTAGAAAGTCATTGGATGAGCTTTTGTGATTAGGTGGGACTCCAAGTTTGAATCCCTAACTTGAATTATTCTTTCAGAAGGACATCGGGCAGGTTATTTAACTTTTCTGAACTTTCTTCTCTGCTAAAACAGAATAGCATTTCTTTTATGTTTTTAGGACCAATTGCAAGCAGGGAATGAAGCAATGTATGGGCAGTGTCTAAACTGTACTATCTTCCCTCCCTAATGGCTTGGTCATATTCAGAGGGTGCTCATGCAGCTAAGTCAACCTCACCACACCCACCCTTCTCACATTTGTATCTTTCCTGGACAGTGCGCACTCAGGACCCCACACCTGTAAAGCGGACTCTTTGTATCCCATATCATGACTCCCTCACCCCCAAAATTGAGGGCAGCAGTGGGCAATGGTTCTTTACCCACTGATAGTGTTCTACCTTACCCACCAGATTCTACTTCAGGTTTTTCTGAAGCTGTGGGAATCTGCTGAGCCCTTGTGTTGACATAGCCCAGAGCTGGGGACAGTTAATGCCCTTGTAGAAACCCTTAGCTCAGAGGGATGAATGCCTCGGTCTCCTGTCCTTCAGAAGGGCACTTAAGAGTTACAATCTACATAGTGCCTCAGCCAGTCCCTGGAGGATTTGGGCTCCTTTTCCCAAGCTGAGAACCAGCTCAATAATGCCTTCTCAACTGGCTCTCCCTCTTGGTATCTCTCTCCCCAGTGCTTCACTCCTGCTTCCCAGATCTTTCCCCAAGAAACTATCTGCTTCCAAGAGCTTATTACAGGCTCTGTTTCCTGGGAACCAAATGAAGCTGTGACAGCACCCAAACAGGCTTGCAAAGACTTTTCCCAACAACTCCAAGTTCAGAAAATCCCACTCCACCTTCTGACTTTTACCTCTCTTGAATAATGGAAACTGAAAAGGATGGGGCAGTAAAAGCCCCAGAAAACCCTACTCTTTAAATGTTATTTTTTGCAGCCTCCTCCATTTGAGCTTGAGCTCATGAGCTCAGTCTGGGTTGGCTTCTGCCTCATTAATTTTTCCATTCTGGATAGTTCACTATGCATCAAAACAAATACACGAAAATAATGACAGTTGTCAATTAGTGACTATTGTATCTATTAAGTTTTACATCTCCACTTAAGTTAATTTTAATTTAATTAATTTTACAAACATAAACTTTAAGGCTCTTTTCAAACAGCTTTTTGGAGATACAATTCATATACCAAATAATTCTCCTATTTAAAGTGTGTAACTCAGTGGTTTTTAGTAAATTTAGAGTTATACAACAATCACCCCAATTTTAACACATTTTCATTATCTTCAAAAGAAGCCCTGTACCTATTAGCAGTCACTTCTCCTTGTCCCCAGATTCCCCCCGTCTGGCAACCACTAATTTATTTTCTGTCTCTATTGATTTGCCGATTCTGGACACTTCCTAGAAATGGGATTATGTAAGATGTGGTCTTTTCTGTCCGGCTTCTTTCACTTAGCATAATGTTTTCCAAGTTCTTTCACATTGTAGCATGTAGCATTACTTTATTTTTATCACCACATACTTTGTTGTATAGATATACCATATATCTATTACTTTTTGATTGTCTCTTTTGCTCACTTTTAACACCTAGAAAAGCACCTGCCATTTATACTACGGAGTAAAGGTTTCCATGAACAGATGAGTATCAATAATAGCCGTCATAATAGAGATGAATCTTGGTTCACAAACTAAGCTGTAACAGAGGGTAGATGTCTTTATTTTATATTACCAAGTTAAATTTCGATCTTGAGCCCTATCTTGCTCACTTCAGTGCTCTGCAGCCTCATTTTTTTCCTAAATGGATATGTGTCTCCAGTGTCATCACCTCCCCACACTGTGTCCTCTGAGATAGCCTCATTCCCAAAGGTTGCAGGTTTGGGAGAGCATAAGGCAGGATACAGCTGAGTTTCCCCTTTCCCATTTGCTGGCTCAAGGACTCTCCTTGAAACTTCCACACTCTCTGGGTACACAGGGCTTCCTGGCAGGCTGGGCTGTTCAAGATACTCTTTGCCTTTGTGAATATTGACCCCCAGCCCGTGGCTCCTTCTCCTCGGGATCTTGCCACCTTTCTAGGTGTTGTAGACTGATCCAAGACCCCTGGGTTGTTGCAATGCTTCAGTTCTTCGTGGGTAAATCTAGGCAGCCTCTATTAGTGCAGGTCACAGAGAAACCAGATCTGACTTGTAATTCTGCCATATGTACATTTGCTTCTTAGCAACTAGGCACAGAAACGTGTCCTTATGTAAGCTGGATGAAGATGGAGCTCTCGGTCCTTCGAGGTATTCTCATATGAAAGGTTCTCATTAGGAGAATATAAATAACAATGGAAGGCGTCCCAAAGGTTGACCCTAAGTCCCTATACATAGGGAAAAATAGAAAACTTTACCTTTATTTACAAAATATTCATTATGAAATTTTACAAAGAGGTGACCAACACATAGAGAATATGTTGTAAACATTTTGTAAACTTTTATAGTGAATATTTTGTAAATAAAAGTACATTTAGCTACAATTTTCCATTTTGCTGTAGGAGTCAGATAATCTATTCAGAATCAGCCAATAAAACTCTTCAGTTGGCCTGTGGATGAGGCGTAAGCCCAGCATGGCTTTCCAGAGAGTAGAGGCTACTGAATTCTCCCATAGCCTTCCATAGCCTCCCAATGTCCTGTTCACAAGAGAGCGGGATGGTCTAAACACATCTAGCCAATCTGTACATCTCTATCAGTTCACCTCTACAAGGAAAACTTGCACCCATCATGACTATTTGCACCGATCACGACTATTTACACAGCCTCTGACTGAAGGGCTGGCTGTAGCCACCACTTGATCAGATCATTTCAAACGCAACCCAATGCCTGAATGTATAGATTCCTTATTAGAGTACTTTAAGTGTCAACCAACTACTGCTAGTGCATAGGTTAAAACAAACACACATATGCCCACTATCTATGCTGGAATATTTCAAAGTAGATTTCAGATCTTGTAACAAAGACCCTCCATTTGTACTTGGGGTCATGTTAGAGGAAGAGGGAGGCTCTCTTAATAGTCCTGTAAGATAATAAGGGACAAAGTGGGACTGTCTCATGCAGAGGGAAATGTGTTCACCTGAGATATCAGTCCCACATTACAGGGAGGGGTTGGCCCTAGAGAAATAGAGGAATGGGAAGGGGTCCGTGACATTTGTCATGCCCATTCCTGTCTGACTCTACTTCTCCCATCCTTGGGTAGTTTTGACTAACTCAAAGAAGGTAAAGTGAGGTGTGTTCAAATCCTGAAACATGACCCTCTAACTTGTGGGCACAGGTCTTGGGGTGAGAGGGCACTTGGATCTTATCTTTCATCCTGGTTCCCCTCATCAGATACCTGAGCACCTACTGTGTGCCAGGCATGGCTGTGGGCTCTGCACATCTGTTTTCTTTTCTTTTCTTTTATTTTATTTTATTTTATTTTATTTTATTTTATTTTATTTTATTTTATTTATTTATTTATTTATTTTTATTATTTTTTTTTTTTACTATAGATAAAAATATACACCATAGATGTGGCCCAACCCATTATCCTCCCTCCACCAAAACCTCCCCCCACCCTTCCCCTTCCTTGCCCCTTTCCCCATAGTCTTCTGGTATAGTTGGGTTATAGCCTTCATGTGAGAGCTATAGTTTAGCTTCATAGTAGGGCTGAGTACATTGGACACTTTTTCTTCCATTCCCGGGATACTTTGTTAAGAAGAATATGTTCCAGCTCCATCCATGTAAACATGAAAGAGGTAAAGTCTCCATCTTTCTTCAATGCTGCATAGTATTCCATGGTATACATGTACCACAGTTTGCTAATCCATTCGTGGGTCGATGGGCACTTGGGCTTCTTCCATGACTTAGCAATTATGAATTGGGCTGCAATAAACATTCTGGTACAGATGTCCTTGTTATATTGTGGCTTTTGGTCTTCTGGGTATAAACCTAGTAGAGGAATTATAGGATCGAATGGCAGGCCTATTTTTAGGTCTCTAAGTATTCTCCAAACATCCTTCCAGAAGGAATGTATTAGTGGGCATTCCCACCAGCAGTGTAGAAGTGTGCCCTTTCCTCCATATCCATGCCAACATTTCTGGTTTGGGGATTTTGTTATGTGGGCTACTCTTACTGGGGTTAGGTGATATCTCAAAGTAGTTTTGATTTGCATTTCTCTGATGATTAA
>CAUYPK010050747.1:0-28694 GCA_963574355.1 Loris lydekkerianus
CGTGCGGGGACTTTCTCCCTCAGGATGGAGAGACAGAATGCGTGCGGGGACTTTCTGCCTCAGGATGGAGCAGACAGAATGCGTGAGGGGACTTTCTGCCTCAGGATGGAACAGACAGAATGTGTGCGGGGACTTTCTCACTCAGACTGGAACAGGCAGAATGCGTGCGGGGACTTTCTGCCTCAGGATGGAGCAGACAGAATGCGTGCGAGGACTTTCTCCCTCAGGGTGGAGCAGACAGAATGCGTGCGGGGACTTTCTCCCTCAGGATGGAGAGACAGAATGCATGCGGGGACTTTCTCTCTCAGGGTGGAGCAGACAGAATGCGTGAGGGGACTTTATCGCTCAGGATGGAACAGAATGCGTGCGGGGACTTTTTCCCTCAGGGTGGAGCAGACAATGTGTGCGCGGACTTTTTCCCTCAGGGTGGAGCAGACAGAATGCGTGAGGGGACTTTTTGCCTCAGGATGGAGCAGACAGAATGCGTGCGGGGACTGTCTGCGTCAGGATGGAACGGACAGAATGCGTGAGGGGACTTTCTCACTCAGGATGGAACAGAATGCGTGCAGGGACTTTTTCCCTCAGGGTGGAGCAGACAATGCGTGCGCGGACTTTTTCCCTCAGGGTGGAGCAGACAGAATGCGTGAGGGGACTTTCTGCCTCAGGATGCAGCAGACAGAATGCGTGCGGGGACTTTCTCCCTCAGGATGGAGCAGACAGAGTACGTGCGTGGACTTTCTCCTTCAGGATGGAACGTCTCTCCTGGTATCAGTTACCTCAGGTTCATGGTGTTCTGCTTCCATCCCCCGGCCACCGTCCCTGGTCCCCACAGAAATCTATGCCTGGAGTTAGATCTGCAGCCACATACGCTGCCAAGCACCAAGGGGAATTACTCTGTAACAGAGTAATTACGTGGAGGAGGGAGCGTGGCACCAAAAAGGCACAATCGCAGTCACTGATCCCCACCCGGACTGGTTAGCACATCTTGGCTGGCTCCAAGTTTCGTTTTTGGAGAACCCCTTGACATGGCTGGCCAGCAGGTACCAATTAAGCCTTAGTAACTAATAACAGCTTCCGAAGGAAACTGTTAGGATTTAAATCAATTCAATACATTGAGTTGTTACCATGTGAATGTTCCCAAACCAAAATGCCAACTTTGAGATTATTTAGAATTAACTAATAATATAATGCTACCTCTGCCAAATAAGATAAGCTATTCCCCAGGGACATAATAAGAACTAAACTAAATATAATGTCTGCATGTTTTTCATGAAATAGATGAGATTCTCAAAGTCATCAGGATAGGCAAAAAAAATTATGAATAGACTTGAGAAAAGATAAAATGATGTTAAGAATTAAATATTCCATATAAATTGAATTATGTTAATACAATAAAACTAAGCTGTGGGGATTTAGTGAGGAAATGGGGTTTAGAATCTCACTTAGGTTCATAGTTGGAATGCTACAACTTACCAAGAAATACATCATACTACTTACTGTTTTCAAATTTAATAAATCTTCAGCTAACCATGATGTTCAGCGACAGGAATGCCATAGCTCTCTGAATTCCCTGGTTAATAGGGTTAACCAGAAACCCTTTTTGAGTTCAATCCTTCTTTTTGAAAACCTCTCAAATTTTTTTATTTGTTTTCTTGTCCTAGTAAATACAATGTACTCACCAGAGAATATTTATTCCAGAACCTCAAAATTATACCATACTATCTTTGTGAAAAGTCTAAGAGATTGGGCTGAATAGAAATTCACTGAGTTATGAGTAAACTCTTCCATGTAAAAATGTGGGATGTAAACCCAAGGCATATATTCAAAGTTTCAGTGAATTCCTTCTTGATAAATAAAGCCCCCTGCAAGTTTCCTGGTTGAACTGAATACAAGCTTGCTAAGGACCTACTGACAGGGAAGTTCCTACACCAGAGAAGCCAGCAGACTAGGAGAAATAAATAAATGAGATGCTTCATCTTCCATATTTTATGGAAGTAAAATTTTCCCTCTTTCTACCTAGACTCCCTGTGATCTAAATCAGGTGAGCATAGCCAGGCGTTGTGGCAGGCCCCTGTAGTCCTAGCTACTCCGGAGGTTGAGCCAAGAGAATTGCTTAAGCCCAAGAGTTTGAGATTGCTGTGAGCTGTGACGCCATGGCACTCTACTGAGGGTGACATAGTAAGACTCTGTCTCAAAATAAATAAATAAATAAATCAGGTGAGCAATGAGTCCTGTTGATCTGACTTCAAAAAGACACATGGACCTCTCTTCCCTTGGCCCTCATTCTCCTGGCTTCGGCCCAGACAGCATCTCTACACAGTCTCTGCTGTAACTTAACAGGCTGTTTTGTCCCCAGTCTTGCTACCCACATCATGTGCCACACTCCTATCAGAATGACCTTCCCAAACACAACTCTGACCTCACCCTTCTCCTGCTCAAACGCTCCTGCTTGGGCTCTCATTCTAAGTTCAGACACATCACACCAGCGTGAAATGTCTGGCCTCTCCCTGTCTCAGCCCCATCCCCACTTCTGGTGATATAACCATCCTGTCAGCATCTCACATTGTGCCCTCTGGTCTGCATGGAGCGGTAGATCTTTACTTTTGTAATTGTCCTAAGCTATATAGGTCCTAACCACCTATATCTAGATACCTTTGTTGGCGCTAGTTCCTGTTTCCCAACAGCCTCTCTACCCTCTTCTCTCTGTCCAGAAATTTCTTTTTTTTTTTTTTTAAAGAGGCGGAGTCTCACTTTGTCACCCTTGGTAGAATGCTGTGGTTTCACAGCTCACAGCAACCTCCAGGTCTTGGGCTTAGGCAATTCTCTCGCCTCAGCCTCCCAAGTAGCTGGTACTACAGGCACCTGCCACAATGCCCAGCTATTTTTTGTTGCAGTTTGGCCAGGGCCAGGTTCGAACCCACCACCCTCAGTATATGGGGCCAGCGCCCTACTCACTGAGGCACAGGCACCACCCTGTCCAGAAATTTTTTACATATTTTTGAGACTCAAAAATACCGTCTTCCCTATTGCTCATCCATATTCTTTCCTATTTTTTTTTTTTTTTTTTTTTTGAGACAGAGTCTAACTTTGTTGCCTTCAGTAGAGTGTTATAGCATCACAGCTCACAGCAACCTCCAGCTCTTGGGCTTAGCCTCCTGAGTAGCCTCCTGAGTAGCTGGGACTACAGGTGTCCACCACAATGCCCAGCTATTTTTTTGTTGCAGGTTGGCCAGGTTCGAACCCACCACCCTCGGTATTTGGGAACGCACTCTATTCACTGAGCCACAGGTGTCGCCCTTCTTTACCTCTGAATTCCCGTTCCCACTGTGTTTAACTCTGCCTTTACCTAAGGTGACAGATGCAAGTACTGCTATTTATTTATTCTACTCTACAAGTAGCTCTGGTATAAGGATCTTACCTATTTTTTTAACCTCCATGACAATAGGTGGTTAGCAACTGTGTATTTAACTGAACAAGAAACTCGGGGAAGGGGAAATTTATGGAGATGGAATTCACTGAAGCTTCAAGTAGATGCTTTGGCTTTACTTTCCACATTCTTATTTGGAAGAGTTTACTCACAACTCAGTGAACACTTATCCAGCCCTTATCAAAAAAGCCTAGAAGAGGCTTAGAAAAAAAGATCATGAGTCTGTATTTGCACCAGGTACAAAGGAAAACATCTGTGAGGCAGCTGGATGGATCAATGAATGATTGAATCCTCTTAATACATAATCTGCAAATAAACCCTGAAAAATCACAAAACTTATTTGTCCCTCCCCACTGAGAAGTTGGAAGATGTGTGCGGTGCTCAGGCCTCAGTCTCCCCATCTCAAGGCTGCTGTGAATACCTGGCTAAGCTGCCCAAGCAGAACCTCACAAAACAATTACCTTTGATCCCTGTTTGATCTCCCAGTTTAGACTCAAACTTGTTGATTCCTTAACAAAAAATTATTTTTCTTTCTTTCTTTCCTTTTTTTTTTTTTTTTTTTTTTTGGGGGGGGGGTTGGAAAATGCAGTGAAAAGGTTTTGTATTCCGTTTAATGGATGTCATCTTTCTCTCTTTCCTCGTGTGCTGACCATGTGCAGTTCCCCAGTCAATTCTTTAAACTCCTAGAGGCACAGTGTCCAGCACTGATCCTCCAGGGGCATCTTCTAGATGTAGTCACCTTAGACTTGATGCCCAGCAAGCCCTCCTACTGTGTGAGCTAAGAGTTCAATCTCAGCTCTGTGCCAGGACACAGCCATCACTACCAATGACCATGGAGATGGACTAGATTGCTTATTTATTAAAAAAAAGTCTATATATACATATACACACACACACATATATATATATTCATAGCACACAAGAGTTTTATCATGGCTTGGCACCCAGAGCTCAGTGGGTAGGGCACCGGCCTGTACACCGAAGCAGACAGGTTCGAGCCCAGCCCAGGCCTACTGAACAACAATGACAACTGCAACAAAAAAAAATAGCCTGGAGCAGTGCCTGTGGCTCAGTGAGTAGGGCACTGGCCCCATATACCAAGGGTGGCGGGTTCGAATCCGGCCCTGGCCAAACTGCAACAACAACAAAAAATTAGCCAGGCGTTGTGGCAGGCACGTGTAGTCCCAGCTACTCAGGAAGCTGAGGCAAGAGAATTGCCTAAGCCCAAGAGCTGGAGGTTGCTGTGAGCTGTGATGCTATGGCACTCTATTGAGGGCAACAAAGTCAGACTCTATCTCTAAAAAAAAAAAAAAAAAAAACATAGCCAAGGCTTGGTACCTGTTGCTCAGTGCTTAGGGCACCAGCCACATACACTAGGCCTGGCAGGTTCATGCCCAGGCCTGCTAAACAACAATGACACCCAGAGCTCATTTCATCAAGAGAGAAAGATGACATCCATTAAATGGAATAAAAAACCTTTTCACTGCATTTTCCAACCCTCCCCCCCAAAAAAAACAAAGAAAGAAAGAAAGAAAGAAAGAAAAATAATTCCTTGTTAAGGAATCAACAAGTTTGAGTCTAAACTGGCAGATCAAACAGGGATCAAAGATAATTGTTTTGTGAGGTTCTGCTTGGGCAGCTTAGTCAGGTATTCACAGCAGCCTTGAGATGGGGAGACTGAGGCCTGAGCACTGCACACATCTTCTGCAAAAAAAAAGAAAAAAATAGCTGGTGTTGTGGGGGGCGCCTGTAGTCCCAGCTACTTGGAAGGCTGAGGCAAGAGAATCACTTAAGCCCAAGAGCTGGAAGTTGCTGTGAGCTGTGACGTCACGACACTCTACTGAGGGTGACATAGTGAGACTCTGTCTCAAAAAACAAAAAAAGAAAGAAAGAAAAAAAGCTACTGTTAGACTTACTTTTGGTTGCAGGTGTTACCTACAGGTTTGGGAGACTGTTGTAAGCAGGATGATGTACTCCTTAGAGCGCGATTCAGTCTACAGAGAGGGTTGACAGAAAAGGGATGAAGCCACTGAGCTAGAGCGCCTGAGAGAGAATCTGCCCTAATCTTTCATTTCAGAGCAGAGGAAAAAAGGACTTAGAGAGGTCAAGTGATTGTCCAAAATCACTCGAAATGTTGATAGCAGAAATAGGGTGAGGATTTCAGGGCTCTAACTTTCCCCACCAGGTTCCTTCTGGTTAACGCAGCCCACATAGTCTCCAGGGAAATCAGAAACTCTTGGACAAGAGAAGCTGAGTTTGCTGAGGAGAGGTTGCAGGGGTGCACGTAGACACAGCACAGGGGCCACAGGAAACTCAAATAGGGCTGCACAGGAACAAATAGAAAAGACAGTGACGTCAGAGGTGGCGTAAGACAGCACGCAATTAAGAGACAAATGGATGGCCTAGACAGCTGTGCTTAGGGAGGTAAAATAAAAAGCAACCCCTGTCACAGGCGGATGGAAAAGAAGTTGTTGGGTAAGTTTCATCTCCCAGCTTAGAGGGCAAGGCTCACTAGTGGGTTAATGTTGCATTTTTCTGTGACACCACACAGGTATAGGAATGGAATTTAATTAAAAAATGGGAATTGTAGTTGAAAAGGCTTCACTGTGTTTTGCATTTATAATTGCATTTTAGAGGCCTGATATTTTTGTCTAACCTGATTACCACAAAAGCATTTTGGGTTCTTCAAATTCAACTTACAGATTTGCATTAATGGTGATTAATAACTTCTAGTCATTAAGTGTAATTTTGTATGAGGTATATGCAAAGAGTCAGTTGTTGAGGCACAATAAGATTTTGTTGTGTTTCTGCATCATGGTATTTATCTGTTCTTAATCATCTCTAAATTTTTGGCCAGGCGTGGTGGCTCAGACCTATAATCTTAGCACTCTGGGAGGCCAAGCTGGGTGGATCGCTTGAGCTCAAGGGTTTGAGACCAGCCTGAGCAAAAACCAAGACCGTCTCTACCAAAACTAGAAAAACTGAGGCAAGAGGATTGCTTGAGTCAGGGGTGGGGGCTGCTGTGAGCTATGATGCCATAGCACTCTACCCAGGGTGACAGCTTGAGACTCTGTCTCCAAAGAAAAAAAAAATTACCTCTCAATTTTTATACACAGCCAAAGTTTGTGTTATTATTGAGCAATAAATTTTCCTTGATCAGAAGAATTAAAAGAATTAAAAATGATGGCTTGGCGCCTGTAGCTCAGCAGCTAGGATACCAGCTACATACACCAGAGCTGGCAGGTTCAAATCCAGCCCAGACCTGCCAAACAACAATGACAACTAAAACCAAAAAATAGCCTGGCATTGTGGCAGGTGCCTGTAGTCCCAGCTACTTGGGAGGCTGAGGCAAGAGAATCACTTAAGCCCAAGAGTTTGAGGTTGCTGTGAGCTGTGACGCCACAGCACTCTACTAAGGGCAACAGAGTGAGACTCTGTCTCAAAAAAAAAAAAAAAAAGAATTAAAAATGATAACGTGTTAACTCCTCAACAAAGCTAACTTCTACTTCTAAACAGATGCCCAAAGAGATATGACCCTTCTGTCCATCCTCACTGGCCTCTGCCTCGCCCAGGCTCTTAGAAGCTCTGAACATTCTGTAGCAAGCACGTTCTAATTGGTCTCTTTGCCTCTAGAAAATACATATTAAGAAATGAACACAATCAAATTCCTAACAGTCAATAGAGTATATATTCCACATTGCATAATTCATGGCCAGAGAAGAGTTTGATGTTAGAGTCTGGCAGAATTTTTAGAAATTGGTATTCCTCTTAGCAATTTTAAAGTCTGCTGTTCGAAGTTCAATAATTTTATCTGGCCTTCTTTTTCAGATGATCAACTAATATTGGAAATTTACCAACTTGTGTGCAAATTTGTGTAAAGCCACCATGTTTCCCACTTATTAGAAATCCCACATGTTATATACAGAATCCAGTTTGTGAGCCTGGGATGGGGTTCATTCTTGTAATCCTAGCACTTTGAGAGGCTGAGGCATGTGGATTGCTTGAGCTCAGGAGTTTGAGACCAGCCTGAGCAAGAGCAAGACCCCATTTCTACTAAAAATACAAAAACTATCCAGGCATTGTGATGGGCACCTGTAATCCCAGCTACTCAGGAGGCTGAGGCAAGAGCATTGCTTGAGCCCAGGAGTTTTCTTTTTGTGCTTTTTTGTTTGTTTGTTTTTTGCTTTCAGATAGAGTCTCACTTTGTCACCTTCAACAGAGTGCTGAGGTGTCATAGCTCACAGCAACCTCAAACTCTTGGGCTTGAGCAATTCTCAGTAATTATCTCAGCCTCCCAAGCAGCTGAGAGTGCAGGTGCCTGTCACAATGCCCAGCTATTTTTTACAGATGGGGTCTTGCTCAGGCTGGTCTCAAACCTGAGAGCTCAGGCAATCTGCCCACGTTGGCCTCCCTGAGTGCTAGGATTACAGGCATGAGCCACCAACCCCAGCTTTAGATTTACTCTTATAAGTATCTGGTTATCATAACCACAGAAAGACAGCTTATTAGTTTTAACTGCTGGATAAAAGCATGTAGCATTTTCAAGATTTCTGGTCTCACCCTTTTAACCCTCCCCTCCAAAACCCACTATAAATAGATGGTAATGTCTGGGATTTCCACAGCTAAGTGCTGCTATAAATAGTTTTAAACATTTTCCCACTTCATGCTTTCTAAAAGAACATTCTCCACTTCCTTTCTTGGATAACCTCTGGGAATAAAGGGAGACCACATTCAGAATTTTACAGAGGAAGTTTAACAAAACGCTTTTAATGAACCTTTTAGCAATTGTAAACATTCCTCAGACAGTGAAAAAAGTGAAAACAAAATGATTTAACAAATCCTTAATTTAAATAGATTTTAAATTAAGTTTAAATAGGTATTTTTGAGAAATGCATTTTAAAATTAAACTGTTAATTTTAAACTGTCAACCAATTTTCTCTTGTTCCTAGAAATTTTCTTCTAAAAAATAAAATTAAGCCCAGATCGATTGTTCCCCTGGCTTTCTTATTTAAGTGAAATTTATTACAATATTCTTCAGAACTTAGCAAGATTGGGCACATTGGTAGCTACAAAAAGAATGCTACTTTCCTTTCACATTAGCCTCCAGAAAAAGAGGATGAATTCACCTCCGTTGTTAGGTGTCCAGACTATTTGTCTCCTTTCTTAAGGAATATTCATGAGACGTCCTGCAGAATGGACACCAGGATTCTCCCTTCTGTGAAATGTCTGTTTGCAAAGCTTTCCTGTAGTGCCGGCCTTTGGCCATCAGAGAGCAGCGGGAGGATGCAGAGCCCCCATCCCTCCACAGCAGAGGCTCCTAAAGTCTGCATTCGAGCAACCTCTGCTGGTGGTTATTTCTGACTGAGAAGAAAGAAAAGGGAAATTAAGCAAAGAAAGAACAGCAACAAAAATAGGTCAAGTGCAGGAAACTCATGTCCCTGTTTTATATTTTGGTGAAAAAAAGAAAAGATAATGGAATGACTACAAGGGTTTTTTAAAATATTAATGATTTAAATTCACATGGAATTTTCTTTTTGACTGGACATAGGCCAGGTCTGTCTTCTATAACGTGATATTATGGTGCCTGGTCCAGGAAGGTCAAAATAATTATTGAACTAATTAACATCGGGTAAAGAAGAATGAACAACAAAATATTGAAATAACTTTTAAAAACAGAATTTAACCTAGAATATGTGTGCAAGCGTAAATGTGAGGTAATGTGAGAATGACATATCTTTTGCTTAAGGCTTGAGGTTAGTGGCAAAACCTCCAGCCGCATCGGCATTCTGAGAGTTAAATGGAAGGATTTTTTCCAGTTGTAATATTAAGTAATAAAGCTCTTGGAAGAGAGGATGAATCTGAAAGTAATATACTATTCAGCAAACAATAGAAAGTAGCATAGATTTTTCTTTCTTTCTTTCTTTTTTTTTTTGTTTGCAGTTTTGGCTGGGACTGGGCTTGAACCTGCCACCCCCGTCATATGGGGCTGGCACCTTACTCCTTGAGCCACAGGCACCACCCAGTAGCATAGATTTTTCAAAGAGAAAAACATCATTAAAAAATTCAAGCTTTAAGTTTTGATAACAAAAATTGTAATAATGTGTGTTAGGGGAAATAAAAGAAGACAGGAAGCTAATTATTCCCTCTAAACAATACAGAACAAAAGGCTTGAAAGCTGGAGACAATGGGCACTGTCCTGAACTGCTCTGTGAGGTATCGTGCCTGCGTAAATGAAGCCATCAGAAAGACTCATGGAAGCCGGATAATAAAATGGTCACAGGCCGAGGCCAGAGACAATATCTGGGGTCATGTGCACAGACAGAAGAACATTATATAGGATGGCTGTTGACATCTCTTGGCAGAAGAGAAAGGGACTCTTATGGGGCTTCCCTAGTAGATAGAAGAGTGACTGAAGTTCAGTCACAAACAGCCATGCTTATTCTAACAGTTTGTCCCCAACGGATAACATGTTTTCTTTACAAAAAAGAAAGGAATGGGGGGCAAGGGGAAGTAACATTTCTAAAATATCTACCTTTCAGCAGGAAAGAATAATGTGTTTTAATGACAGAAGCTATTAGAAGATTACAGATTGGAGAAATGCTATGGCTGAATTATAGCAATCTTATTTTTTCAGAACATTTAAAATGATTTATTACAAAAAACAGTTTAAATAAATACTTATTTTAAAGCATGTAAGTCCTTGAACATTGACTTTAACAAAATTATCTAGCATTAAAAGTAATGTTAAAAAAAATTAGACTATAGAGAAGTACCTATGGCTCAAAGGAGTAGGGCCCAGCCCCATATGCCGGAGGTGGTGGGTTCAAACCCAGCCCCAGCCAAAAACTGCAAACAACAACAACAAAAAATTAGACTACATTGGCCTGATTGCAGTGGCTCACACCTGTAATCAATCCCACCACTCTGGGAAGCTGAGGCAGGTGGATTGCCTAAGCTCAAGAGTTTGAGACCAGTCTGAGCCAGAGCACAACCCCATCTCTAAAAATAGCCAGGTTGTGGTGGGCACCTATAGTCCCAGCTACTCAGGAGGCTGAGGCAAGAGAATTGCTTAGGCCCAAGAGTTTGAGGTTGCTATGAACTATGATGCCATGGCACTCTACCAAGGGCGACAAAGTGAGACTCTGTCTCAAAAAAAGTGGGTGTGGGGGGCAGAGCAAGATTGTGAACCAGAAGGATCATTCAACTGAGCTCTCCTAGACCAACTGGGGAAAAAGAAAGAACCCAGCCATACCTGGTGCTGGGACCTTACCTAGAGTCATAGCTCAGGGAGCACAGCAAGGAGGTGGTGAGCTGGATACAGTGATCTGGAGTGATAGAAATCTGATGAATTAGGCAAGTAATTGCAACTGACTGGGATCCACCAGCGTCCACAACGAGGTCTGAGACAGGAGGAAGCCTTTCCAGAGTTTTCAGTTAATAGGGGAAGCTATGCATTGAGTGGAAAGCTTGGAAGAGTGAGTGAACTTGAACAGTATATAACAACCAGATTTGAATGCTGGTTGGTGTGGATGTGCCATAGGTTTGGGGATTGGTGAGGGTTCGAGTGGATGTGCTATAGGTTTGGTGACTGGTGGGGCAGCCATACTGAGAAGGTCTCAGCGGCCAGGGGGCTGCCATTATGGGAAGGTCATGAGGAGGTCTTACCAGCGGCCTAAAGCATGGCTTTCTTAATTCTGCCTGCTGGGATCAGAACTCCACTCTTGGAATAGGCTACGGGACTCCCACACCCCACAGGAACTGGAGTAAGAGGGCACTGTGAGACCTGCCCCTGAAGGCTTCTTGTGAACTTTAAGGTCCCAACCCGGCAGGGTCTGAATGCTGAGGCAACAGTCAGGGATCACATAAGGTAACTAAGTTTGGAATTAAGGGCCATAGAGGTTGCTGGCTGTGCTCTCCCTCCTAAAAATACCACAGCACCACTTGGTGCCCCAGCAACACATTGTGATATATCGTCACCAACTGGCATTCAAATCTGGTTCCTATATACTATTCAAGTTCACTCACTCTTCCAAGCTTTCCACTCAATGCATAGCTTCTCCTGCTAACTGAAAACTCCAGAAAGGCTTCCTCCTGTCCCAGATCTCCATGTGGGGGCTGGTGGATCCCAGTCAGTTCCAATTACTTGCCTAATTCATCAGGAGGTGAACAAGGAGGTGAACAAGAAGAAAGAACACATGAGGAGAAACCAACAGAAAAATTCAGGCAACATGAAAAACCAGAAAAGAGGGACTCTCTCAATGGACCATGAGGCAGCTACTGCAGAACACTCCACCTATAAAGAATTAATGGACTTGACAGAAAATGAATTTAAAATATGTATGATAAAGACAATAAAAGCAATTGATGAAAAAATGGGAAGACAAAACCAAAAGTCAAATGTGAGATATGTAGAATATAGAAAGGATATGGCAGAGCGTAAGGAAATGAAGGAGACAATCGGGGAATGTAAAGATGCAGTAGAAAGGGCTCAGCGCCCTTAGCACAGTGCTTAAGGTACCAGCCACATACACTGAAGGTGGCAGGTTCAAGCCCAGCCCAGGCCAGCTAACCAACAATGACAACTGCAACAACAACAACAAAAAAAAAAAAAAATAGCTGGGCATTATGGTGGGCTCCCATGGACCCAGCTGCATGGGAGGCTGAGGCAAGAAAATTGCTTAAGCCCAAGAGTTTGAAGTTGCTGTGAGCTGTAATGTCAGAGCTCATAGGTCAGTGAGTAGGGTGCAGGCCACACCAAAGGTGGCGGGTTCTAGCCCAGCCCAGGCCTGCTAAAAACCAATGACAACTGCAACCAAAAAATAGTTGGGCATTGTGGTGGGCACCTGTTGTCCCAGCTACTCAGTAGGCTGAGGCAAGAGAATCGCTTAAGCCCAAGAGTTGGAGGTTGCTGTAAGCTGTGATGCCATAGCACTCTACCAAGGGTAACATAGTGAGACTATGTCTTAAAAAAAAAAAAGTATTAAAAATAGATTACACCCTGGAGAAGAAAGAACCTCAGAGCTACAGGATAAAGTTTTTAAGTTAGGCTCAGCTCCCATAGCAAGTGGTTACAGTGCCAGCCACATACACAAAGGCTGGTGGGTTCAAACCCGGCCAAGGCCAGCTAAATAACAATGACAACTGCAACCAAAAAATAGCTAGGCATTGTGGTAGGTGCCTGTAGTCCCAGCTACTTGGGAGGCTGAGGCAAGAGAATTGCTTAAGCCCACGAGTTTGAGGTTGCTGTGAGCTGTGACGCCATGACACTCTACCGAGGGCGACATAGTGAGACTCTGTCTCAAAAAAAAAAAAAAGTTTTTGGGTGGTGCCTGTGGCTCAAAGGAGTAAGGTGCTGGCCCCATATGCCAGAGGTGGTGGGTTCAAACCCAGCCCTGGCCAAAAAAACTGCAAAAAAAAAAAAGTTTTCTAGTTAACACAGGTAGATAAAGAGGCAGAAGAAAAAAAAAAAAGAGAGAGAGAGAGAGAGAAAGAAAGCAGAACAGGTGCTTAGAGAAATATGAGACTCCATGAAGTGTTCAAATATATTCAGAATAGGGATTTCTGAAGGGTAACAAGATTGTCCCAAAGGAATGGAAGCCCTACTGGAAACCATCATAAAGGAAAACTTCCCAAGTTTTACTGAAGACCACAACACACTCCTTTCAGATGGATATCATACCCTGGGTCATCTCAACTCAAACAAAGCCTCTCCAATACACATTGTAATGAACCTGTCCAAAGTAAAGATGAAAGCAAAAATTCTGCAAGCAGCCAGGACTAAGCCCTAACTGACCTACAGAGGCAGAGCCATTAGGATGATCGCAGACTTTTCAACTAAAACCTCCAAGCCAGAAGAACATGGTCATCTACCTTCAACATTCTTAAACCAAACAATTTTAGCCCAGAATTTTGTATCCTGCTAAGCTAAGCTTCAAAATTAATGGAGACATCAAATCTTTTGCAGATATAACAAGCTTTAAGGAAATTCACCACAATAATACCAGCTCTATAGGAAATACTTAGACCTATTCTCAACACTGACCACCACAAGGGACCACCAGCGAAATAAACACCTAGAAGCTAAAGGTCAAAACATAGTTTTGCACAAATAAAGGCACAAATGATAAAACTACACAACGGACTTTCACAAAATAAGATCAATAGAATTCTACCACACTCATCAATTCTCTCAAATAAATGTCAATGGACTGAATTCACCACTGAAGAGACACATGCTGAATGATTGGTTAAAAAAGCCCAAGCCACTCATATACTGCTCCAGGAGACACACCTAGCCTTGAAGGACAAACCAAGACTTGGAGTTAAGGGATGGAAAACAGTATTTCAAGCAAATCAAAAGAAAGGAGAAGTTGCATTCTTATTTTCAGATACAAGTGGATTTAAAGCAACTAAAGTTAAGAAAGACAAAGATGGGCACTTTATACTTGTCAAAGGAATAATTCAACAAGAAGACATTTCAATTCTAAATATTTATGCACCCAACTTAAATGCTCCCAGATTTATGAAACAGATCTTGATGGGTCTGAGCAATATGATATCCCATAACATCATAATGGTCGGGGACTTTAACACCCATCTGGCAAAACTGGATAGATCCTCTAAACAGAAACTAAACAAAGATACAAAGGACTTAAATGTGACCATAGAACAAATGAAATTAATAGAGATGTACAGAACACACCATCCCAAAGCTAAGGAATATCCCTTTTTTTTTTTTTTTTTTTTTTTTGAGACAGAGCCTCAAGCTATTGTCCTGGGTAGAGTGCTGTGGTGTCACAGCTCATAGTAACCTCCAACTCTTGGACTCTTGGGTTTAAGCAATTCTCTTGCCTCAGCCTCTCTGCAGCTGGAACTACAGGCACCTGCCACAATGCCTGGCTATTTTTTGGTTGGTTGTAGTTGTCATTGTTGTTTGGCAGGCCTGAGCTGGATTAGAATCTGCCAGCTCTGGTGTATTTGGCTGGTGCCTTAGCCACTGAAGCTACAGGCACCAAGCTCATTTTTTTTTTTTTTTTTTTGTGACAGTGTCTTTCTTTGTGGCCCTCAATAGAGTGCATGCCATCAAAGCTCACAGCAACATCAAACTCTTGGGCTCAAGTGATTCTCTTGCCTCAGCCTCCCAAGTAGCAGGAACTACAGGCACCCGCTACAATGCCTGGCTGTTTTTAGAGTCGAGGTCTTGCTCTTGCTCAGGCTGGTCTTGAACCTGTGAGCTGAAGGCAATCTATCCAGTATGTACTCCAAAATCGACCACATCCAAGGATACAAATCAAACCTCAGCAAAATTAAAAGAATAGAAATTATACCTTGTATCATCTCAGACCACAAGGCAGTAAAGGTGGAACTCAAATCCAACAAAAATGTTCAGCCCCACATAAGGATTTGGAAATTAAACAAATTTATTCTGAATGATAGTTGGATTCAGGAAGAGATAAAGGAAGAAATTGTTAAATTCCTCAAACATAACAAATGAAGACACAAGTTACCCAAAACCTGGGGGATACAGCAAAAGCAGTCTTAAGAGGAAAATTTATTGTATCAGATGCCTACCTTCAAAAAACAGAAACAGAGCATATCAACAAACTCATGAACCATATTATGAAATTGGAAAAAGAACAATCTAATATTAAACCCAGCAGAAGAAAAGAAATAACCAAAATTAAATCAGGTATGAATGAAATTGAAAACAAAAGAATCATTCAGATAATTAACAAAACAAAAAGTTTGTTTTTCTGAAAAAAATAAATAAAATCAACAAACCTTTGGCCAGATTAACTAGAATCAGAAAAGTAAAATCTCTAATCACCTCAATCAGAAATGATAAAGGAGAAATAACAATAGATGCCACAAAGACAGAAGAGATCATCTCTGAATACTACAAGAAACTCATGCCAAGAAGTTTGACAATGCAGAGGAAATGGATCAATACCTGAAATTGTACCTTCTCCCTAGACTTAATCAGGAAGAAATAGATCTCTTGAACAGACCAATTTCAATAATTGAGATTAAAAAAGAAAAAAAGAAAAAAAAATCTCCTGACCAAAAAAAAAAAAAATTCCTGGTCCAGATGACTTCACACCAGAATTCTATCAAACCTTCAAAGAAGAGCTTATTTCCATACTTCAGAAATTAGTCCAAAAAATTGAGAAGGAAGGAATCTTCCCCCAACATGTTCTACGAAGCAAATATCATCCTGATACCAAAACCAGGAAAAGACCCAACTGAAAAGGAGAATTCCAGACTACCTTCACTAATGAATATAGATGCAAAAATTCTCAATAAAATCCCAGGCAATAGATTACAGCTACACATTTTTAAAAACATTCATTTGCCGGGAGCCAATACTTAAGAGCAAGCTCACCTTGGAAACTTATCACTTAAGTCAAGTGCTTGGAAGGTTACTGCCCTAGGCAAAATGAACATTCTGACCATTGGATTACCATACCTGCTCCTAGAATTCCCCAACCTCTCATACCCCCGAGCACACCTCCCCCCTCCGCTTGTGTTTAAATAGCTGTTAAAAAATAAAGTTTTTGGGAATTTGATCAGAATCCTGTCTTGCTCCCCATTCTTCGTGCCTCTTGTTCCCTTTTTTCACTCTCTCAGCTCCATATCCTAGGTCCCTGCTGAACTAGCCCCACGGGCCGGGGCAGTCATTGGCTCAGTGCTCATAGCACAGTGGTTAGGGTTCCAGCAGCATACACCAAGGCTGGCAGGTTCAAAACCGGCCTGAGCCAGCTAAACAACAATGACAACTGCAACAGAAAATAGCCAGGTATTGTAGGCACCTGTAGTCCCAGCTACTAGGGAGGCTGAGGCAGAAGAATCACTTAAGCCCAAGAGTTTGAGGTTGCTGTCAGCTGTGATGCCATAGCACTTTACCAAGGACAACATAGTGAGACTCTGTCTCAAAAAAAAAGGGGGGGAGGAGGTGGTGCCTGTGGCACAAAGGGTTAGGGCACCGGCCTCATATACTGGAGTTGGCGGGTTCAAACCCAGACCCTGCCAAAAACTGAAAAAAAAAAAAAAAAAAAAAAAAATTGTTCATCATGATCAAGTAGATTTCATCCTTTCATCCCAGGGATGCAAGGCTGGTTTGACATATGCAAGTCCATGAACATAATTCACCATATCAACAGAAGTAAAAACTAAGACCATATGATCCTCCCAATAGATTCAGAAAAAGCATTTGATAAAATTCAGCATGCTTTTCTAATTAGAACTCTAAAGAAAATAGATATAGGTGGCACATTTCTTAACCTGATTGAAGCCATCTATGACAAACCTACAGCTAATATTATACTAAATGGAGTAAAACTGAAAGCTTTTCCACTTAGAGCTGGAACCAAGCAAGGCTGTCCTTTATCATCACTACTATTAAACAGAGTGCTGGAATTCTATTCTGGCCAATACAATCAGGCAAAAGAAGGAAATAAAGGGCATCCAAATGGGGGCAGAGGAGGTCGAACTCTCCCTCTTTGCTGATATATAATCTTATAATTAGAGAACCCCAAAGACTCAACCCCAAGACTCCTGAAAGTGATAAAAAATATATAGTACTGTCTCAGGATATAAAATCAATGTCCACAAATCAGTAGCCTTTGTACATGCCAATAACAGCCAAGATGAGAAGATAATCAAGAACACAATTCCCTTCACAGTAGCCTCAAAAAATAATGAAATACCTATGAATATACCTAACAAAAGAGATGAAGGACCTCTATAAAGAAAATTACAAAACCCTAAGAAAAGAAATAGCAGAAGATATTAACAAATGGAAGAACATACTGTGCTCATGGCAAGGGAGAATCAACATTGTTAAAATGTCTATACTTCCCAAAGCAATCTACACATTCAATGCAATCCCTATTAAAATACCAACATCATACTTTCAAGACCTAGAAAAAAGAATTATTCATTTTGTATGGAACCTCCTCCCCAAAAAACCCATATAGCTAAGGTAGTTCTTAGTAATAAAAACAAGGCCAGGGTCATCACCCTATCAGACTTTAGGCTGTACTACAAGGCGATAGCTATCAAAATAGCATGGTATTGGCACAAAAATAGAGACATGGACATCTAGAACTAAATAGAAAACCATCTAATGAAACTAAGATCCACCTAATCTTTGATAAGCCAAACAAGAATATACTCTGGGGAAAAGAATCCCTACTCAATAAATGGTGCTGGGAGAACTGGATAACTACATGTAAAAGACTAAAACTGGATCTGCACCTTTCTCCACTCACTAAAATAGATTCAAGATGGATAAAAGAACTAAATTTAAGGCACAAAGCAATAAAAATCCTCAAAGAAAGTTTGGGGAAAATACTTGAAGTTATCAGACTGGGGAAAGATTTTATGAAGAAGACTTCTGTGGCAATTGCAGCAACAAAAAATAAACAAATGGGACTTAATTAAATTGAATAGCTTCTGTACAGCTAAGGAGACAACAAGCAAAGCAAATAGACAAACTTCAGAATGGGAAAAGATATTTCCATATTATGAATAGGACAAAAGCTTGATAACTAGGATCTATAGAGAACTCAAATCAATCAACATGATAAAAGCCAACAATCCCTTATATCAATGGGCAAATGAGATGAATAGAACCTTCTCTAAAGAAGATAGACGAATAGCTAACATATGAAAAAATGCTCATCATCTCTAATTATTAGAGAAATGCAAATCAAAATCATCCTGTGATATCATCTAACCCCAGTGAAAATGGCTCACATCACAAAATCTCAAAGCTACAGATGCTGGTGTGGATGTGGAGAGAAGGAAACACTTTTACATGGCTGGTGGGACTGCAAACTAGCACAACCTTTCTGGAAGGAAGTATGGAGAAACCTCAAAGCACTCAAGCTAGACCTCCCATTTGATACTGCAATCCCATTACTGGGCATCTACCCAGAAGGGAAAAAATCCTTTTATCATAAGGACACTTGTACTAAACTGTTTATTGCAGCTCAATTTACAATTGCCAAAATGTAAATGCCCACCAACCCAGGAACGGATTACCAAGCTGTGGTATATGTATACCATGGAATACTATGCAGCCATTACAAAGATGGAGACTTTACATTCTTTGTATTAAGCTGGATAGAGGTAGAACACATTCTTCTTAGTAAAGCATCATAAGGATGGAGAAACAAGAATCCAATGTACTCAATTCTGATACAATTCTGATACTAGGTCACGATGACATGGTGAGGGTCAGGGAATGGGGAAGCGGAGAGAGGGGCGGAGGGAGAGTGTGGAGGATCACGGCGTATGACGCACCTCTTAGAGGCAGGACATAGTTATAAGAGAGACTTTAACAAATGCAATCAGCACAACATGGTTCTTTGTGCCCTCAAGGAATCCCAAAAAATAAATAATAATAAAAAATAATACTAAGAAATTATAGGTGAAATACCGATAGATGAGGTAAAATGGAACAGTAAAAGGTACTGTATATACTCGTGTATAAGCCGAGTTTTTTCCGGCACAAAATTTTGCCGAGTTCGGGTTTTTCGGCACAAATTTTGTGCCTAAAAAACTTGGCTTATACTCGAGTATATACGGTAATTGGTTATTCCCATGAAAGAATATCAAAAGAGAGGGAAATAGTAGAAAAAAGAAAAAGAAAACAGGTGGTGAGTGGTAAAGTAGAAGTGTATGTGGCAGTGGTCAAAAGACTGCACGTAAGGACATTAGGAGGCCATAGTTCCCCACTGCTCAATGATGTACACTAAATTTAGCCAAAAATTATTTTTGGCTCAGAGTCTGTAGCTCAAGCAGCTAGGGTGTAAGCCACATACACCAGAACTGGCTGGTTTGAATCCAGCCTGGGCTTGCCAAACAACAATGACAACTACAGCCAAAAAATAGCCAGGTGTTGTGGTGGGTGCCTGTGGTCCCAGCTACATGGGAGGCTGAGAGGCTGAGGCAAGAGCATCAGTTAAGCCCAAAGAGACTGAGGTTGCTGTGAGCTGTGATGCCACAGCACTCTACTGAAAATGACATAGTGAGACTTTGTCTCAAAAAAAACCCAAACATATATCTATATATACACATATATATACATTTCTTTCTTTTTTTTTTTTTAATTTATTTTTAATTTATTTTTGTTGCAGTTTTCGGCCAGGGCTGGGTTTGAACTCGCCACCTCCAGCATATGGGGCCGGCACCCTACTCCTTGAGCCACAGGCACCACTCTATATACATTTATTTCGATAACAAATTACTCTAGCATACCATTACTTCTTTACTTTATAATTTTGTAAACTTTTTAACATTCTACCTCTTGTAATAACACACCTGAGTACCAACATACCTCAACACAGACACACCTGAGCACACACACGCCTGAGTACAGGCACAATTCAACACAGGCACACCTGAACACAAGCACACCTGAGCACAGATACACCTGAGCACAAGCACACCTGACTATAGGCACACCTCAACACAAGCACACCTAAGCACAGATATACCTGAGCACAGGCACACCTGAGCACAAGCACATCTCAGCACAACACATTTGACCACAGGCACATCTGAACACAAGCACACCTAAGCACAGGCACACATAAACACAGACACACCTGAGCACGGGCACACCTGAGCACAGGCACATCTCCACACAGACACTGAGCACAGGCACACCTGAACACAGGCACACCTGAGCACAGGCACACCTCCACACAAGCCCATCTGAGCACAGGCACACCTGAACACAGGCACACCAGAACACAGGCACACCTGAGCACAGGCACATCTAAGCACAGGCACACCTGAACACAGACACACCTAAGCACAGGCACACCTCCACACAGACACACCTAAGTATGTATATACTTGAGCACAGGCACACAGCTAAACACAGACACACCTAAATACACCTAAACACACCTAAACACAGGCACACCTGCACATAAGGACACCTGAGTACAGGCACACCTGAGTATGGTTACACGTTGACACAGGCACACCTGAGCACAGGCACATATGAACACAGAGCCCAGGAGGAACCTGGCATGGAGGTCAGAGCGGTGGACCATGGTCCAGGCCTGTAGCTGACAGACAGGCCCTCATTTGGATTTTATTCCAATATGGGAGTATTGTAAACCAGACAGAATTAGTATTTGCTGGCCTGCTGTCACACAGCAGTGCACACGTGAAGGAGCAGCTTATTTGAAAAGAAGTCGTCATTAGGGTTGGTTCCTTTTGAGGGCTGAGAGGTGCAGGAAACCAAAAATAATTCACTTCAGTATGCTAACTACTTTGATGTATTTTGAGATGACTGTTCAGAGGGCCAGAGATCTGCCTCTGCAGTGAAAATAAAGTGCAGTAAACAACCGATGCAGACAGGCTTTCTCAGAATCCCCCCTTGTCTGGATCTAGGAAAGATTAACTGAGGGTCTGATATTTTTAAAGTTCTGACAAAATATTTACCACCAGCTACTCTTTTGGAGAGCTGGTTCCTGTGGTTTCTCTGCATAATAAACCACTCTGCTGGCCAGGCCTCCTCTTCTCCACCCCATATAACCTGTCTTCCCATCAAGACCTGCTCTGACATGAGCCGCACCCCCATTCTTTCTGTAACCACAAGATGGCAAAAAGCATTAATCGTCTGGATATTTTCTTTGAGCTTTTTATTTATTGTACGACATCAGTGCCTGTATGCGTGTTAATAAATTTGTATGCCTTTTCCCCTTATGAAAGGTCAAAGATTGAAAAGAAAAGATTATCCCGAAATGTGAAACGAAATAGGTTCTTTGTGGGCAACATCGCCCTTTATTTCCACCCTGGTGTGGGTGAGCTGAGCTCAACAAGGAAGCCACATGTGGGCTACAGGGGGTGGAAGTTTAGACGGTTGGAGAGGCAGGAGTTGGCATGCCGCCTTTCCCTGGGTGGGAGGTTCTACTTCAGCAGGTTCAAATTATTGAACTTTCAGGGGAAAAATATAAACTTTCCTGCGGAGGGAAAGGTTTCTTCCAAGATGATCTGTGGATTGTAGATGGCCATCTTCCACCCTGACCCTCATATCATCTTCCCCTGTGTCCTGAATTTCTCTCTAAGCTGAGTCTTTGGTCTCGGGTTGGAAGAATGAAACTATAAGCCACAAGGACAAGTGACAAGACAGAGTTTATTGATAGGGAGAAAGATTGATAAGCATGATAAGTAAAAGAGGGTGAACAGAAAAGGGAGAACAAAACCTCCAGCAACAAATGGAGAAGGGTTGAAGGGGCCTGGGGATACTTGTCCTTTCCCCCAGGTTGGTTCACTGAAAAGATCAACCCACAGTTATGGTAGGTTAAGAAGAGAAAGGTTTATTTCAAAATACCATGCGCGTGGGGGGACCACAAGAATGATTTTCCAAAGTCTCAGTGATAGTGGCATTTAAAGATACCTTTTAGAAAGGAGTGGGGAGAGAAACTGGAAAGCATACAGGTAAGGGGTGGTTGCTGGGGGCGGGGGAGGAGGATGGGTAACAGATTGATTCTGTATTAACCTGAGACAGGTATTATGTTTCAAATGGCCTTAGGGCCAGGTCTATTAGTATGTGATAAGGAGTCTAGGATCCCTTTGAGATTTTAGGTAAACAAAGTTAAGTCTTCAATCAGCATTCCCTGATTAAGAATAGCCTTTAATTGAAAATAGTCTTTATACCAGACAGCACTTGTGGCTCAGTAGGGCGCTGGCCCCATATACCGAGGGTGGTGGGCTCAAACATGGTCCCGGACGAACTGCAACAAAAAATAGCCAGACATTGTGACGGGCACCTGTGGTCCCAGCTACTCAGGAGCCTGAGGCAAGAGAATCGCCTAAGCCCAGGAGTTGGAGGTTGGCTGTGAGCTATCATGCCACCCACAGCACTCTACTGAGGGTGATAAAGTGAGAGTCTGTCTCTACAAAAAAAAAAAAAAAAAATCGAAATAATCTTCATACTGGGGCGGCACCTGTGGCACAAAGGAGTAGGGCGCCGGCCCCATATGCCAGAGGTGGTGGGTTCAAACCCAACCCCAGCCAAAAAAAAACTGCAACAATAATAATTATAATAATCTTTATACCAAGGAATCATATTTTGGGGTGAAATTTTCTTTTCTTTTCTTTTTCTTTCTTTCTTTTTTTTTTTTGCAGTTTTCGGCTGGGGATTGGTTTGAACCCACCACCTCTGGCATATGGGGCTGGTGCCTTACTCTTTTGAGCTACAGGGCCACCCATGAAATTTTCTTAGCTCCTTCAAGGTCCAAGTGGAAAAGTCCCCTGAGGGGTGGCACCTTGGCTCAGTGGGTAGGGTGCCGGCCCCATATATGGACAGTGGTGGGTTGGAACCCAGCTGCTCGGCCAAACTGCAACAACAACAACAAAATAGCTGGGTGTTGTGGCAGGCGCTTGCAGTCCCAGCTACTCGTGAGTCTGAGGCAAGAGAATCGCCTAAGCCCAAGAGCTGGAGGTTGCTGTGAGCTGTGATGCCACAGGACTCTACTGCCACTTTACCAAGGGCAATAAAGTGAGACTCTGTCTCAAAAAAAAAAAAAAAAAAAGTCCCCTGAGTCTTCAGTCTAGGGGCTTTAAACGCTGCTTTGCCTATCCTGTGGACAGGGGGTCTTGGGGGAGTGTGTTGCAATCGGCCAGAGGTCTTCTGGCTGAAGATAATCTTAAAATTTGCATAGGAATGCCACCCTTGCAGTTTTTGCCTTGGGCGAGAAATTAGAGCAGAGCAAGTGCTCCCTACTGCAGGAAGAACTGCCCAAAACCTTTCAGGCTGTTTTATTCATGACCTTGCTAGAGCTCAGAGGGTGTAGACTGGAAAGGTGGCCTGTTTATGCCTAGAGATGGGGGTCTGATTTCTGAGCTTACCCAGGCCTAGAGAATGGGTAAGGACCTCAGGGGAGGTCCCTGAGAGGGGTAACCCTGTATCAGTAGGAGTCCAGATACCCCCTCTTTAAAAGAATTAGGGCCCATACTAATGAACTCATTTTAACTTAGTCATCTCTGTGGAGACCCACGTGAAGTCACACCCTAAGCTGATGGGGGCTTATGACCTCACTATATGAATTTGGGAGGGGGCACAATTCAACCCCTAACAGCTGCTGTATGTAGACTATACCAAGAACGAGTAGGGTGGGGGGGAGGGGGAGAGGAGGATTGCAAGGATGGAAAACTGGGAGACCCCTTAGTGTTGGGGGGCCTAACACAGCCACACAAAAACCCTTTCCTGGGTCAGGGCGCGGTGGCTCATGCCTGTAACCCTAGCACTCTGGGACACACATGTGGGTAGATTGCCTGAGCTCACAGGTTGGAGACCAGCCTGAGTAAGAGCAAGACCCTATCTCTAAAAACAAATAACGGGGCATTGTGGTGGGCACCTGTAATCCTAGCTACTCGGGAGGCTGAGGCAAGAGAATCACTTGAGCCCACGAGTCCTGAGGTTGCTGTGAGCTGTGATGCCAAGGCACTCTACTGAGGCTGACAAAGTGAAACTCTGTTTCAAACCACCACCATCCCCAACCCTTTCCCCTCTTCCTCCTCCTTCTCTCCTAAGACAAAGACATGGAGGATCTGGCTAGCCCACCCCTTGAGAAGTTCCTCAGTTGAAAGGCAAGTTGTGGAATCCACCCACCACCCATGGCCCCATATAAAAGTGGTGTCTAACTACCCCAGGTACAAACTTCACCTTTTCACTGTCCAGGCGGTCATCTCTCCTTTCAATCAAGCTGACCTAAATTTAAATCTTTCAGTTAGGAGGTAATTATGGTTTTATGGGTGAGAGAAGATGGTGCCTTGTATGTCTTGTCCACAGAAAAGAATCCATCATCAGTAAAATAATTTAAGGAGGTTTCTTCTCAGCCAAATTCAAGGACCATGACCAGGAACCACACCTAAGAAGCCTTAAGCACATGGACGTGAGACGGTGGGTTAGAGTTTGGTTTTATGCGTTTTAGGGAGCTAGGGATTAAAGGTAAGGTCATAAATCAATACATGGAAATCATGCATTGGTTTGGCCCTCAAGAGGTGGGACGTCTGGAAGCAGGAGCTTACAGGTTTAAAGATCCTTCAGCTAGCAACTGGTTCTGAGTTAGGCTGGTCTAAAAAACTAGGAGTCAGTGAAAAGTAATACTGAAGATAAAAGGTCTGAAATTAGCAGAGCATTGTGGTGGGCACCTGTAGTCCCAGCTCCTGGGGAAGATGAGGCAAGGGGATTGAGGGAGCCCAGGAGTTTGAAGTTGCTGTGCTATGATGCCATGGCACTCTACAGGGCTATAGAATGAGATTCTGTCTAAAAATAAATAAATAAACAAATAATAAAGAGTCTATTAATTAGAGACAAAGCTCCAGACAGACTTCAAGGGGTTTGTTATGTATATTGAGGACCTGCAGATGGGTCTTGCATAGCCTTAGGCCTGTTAGTAGCAAAGGATGTCTCTAAGAATGGGGGGCGGGGATATGATGAGGCAGGTCTGATCTGTTTTCTCACGGCCAGCAACTCAGTTTTAGGGATCCTCTTGGCCAAGAAGGCATCCAGTCGGTCTCTGAGTGGGGAGCCTTAAGATTTTATTTATTTATTTGAGACGACATCTCACTCAATTGCATCACAGCTCACAGCGACCTCCAACTCTTGGGCTCAAGCGATTCTCTTGCCTCGGCCTCCCAAGCAGCTGGGACTACAGGTGCCTGCCACAACACTCAGCATTTTTTTTTTTTGAGATGAGGTCTCACTCTGGCTTGGGCTGGTCTCAAACTTCTGAGCTCAAGCAATCCACTTGCCTCAGTCTCCCAGAGTGCTGAGATTACAGGCATGAGCCACCCTGCCTGGCCCCAAGATTTTATTTTAGCTCATAGATGTATTCTGACGGTGAAACCCGTAAAATAAAATTTAAAAGCTATTGGAACTCTAAAAATATTTTAAGCCTTGAGAGAAATGTGACTGTGATTGGAATCATGTAGCATGTAGTTGTAACTTCTATTTTTTCAGATTATAGATTAACTCTCTTTTTCATTGTTTTGTTTTATAAATGACCAGGAGAGACAAGTGAGGTGGTTCATGCCTGTAATCCTTGTACTCTGGGAGGCCGAGGCTGGTGGACTGCTTGAGCGCAGGAGTTCAAGACCAACTCTGAGCAAGAGCAAGACTCTATCTCTACTAAAAATAGAAAAATTAGCTGGGTATTCCGGTGGGTGCCTGTAGTTGACGGGTGTGGTGGCTCATGCCTGTAATCCTAGCACTCTGGGAGCTCAGGTGAGAAGACTGCTTGAGCATAGGAGTGCAAGACCAACCTCCCATCTCTACTAAAAATAGAAAAACTAGTTGGGCTTAGTGGTGCATGCCAATAGTCCCAGCTACTGGGGAGGCTGAGGCAAGAGAATCGCTTAAAGCCCTAGAGTATAAAGTTGCTGTGAGCTGTGGAGCCACAGCGCTCTACCAAGGGCTACATAGTGAGACTGTCTCAAAGAAAAAAAAAAAAGACCAAGAGACCAGACCCCCTCCCCTTCCAATCACTGCTCTGTTATAAATTAACTGCCTCATTTATTGTCTTTTTCCTGACTCAGACCCCAGAACTATTACATCTTTACTATAAAATATTAATATTAAATATATCCCCCTCCAAAATCCTACATCAATTAATCAGATTATTGTAACTGTACATTAAGTCTTACATAAAAGGCTGTTAAAATTATTTTAAGCCTCCCAAACCTTATCTCTAAAAATGACCCCAAACTTCTATATTTTGGAACACTGACTTTCATTCTTTGGAATCTGTGCTTCCCAAGTGATTGTCTTCAATTTTTGCACTTAAATAAACTCTTTCTAGCGTCTGACTCTTCTATTATTTTAAGTTGACATTTTGGTGATCTCAAAGAAATTCAAAGTGAACATTTGGTTGTTGCTTCTCCCAACAAGAGAGCCCTGATACCAGCACAAAGGACTGTTGTTCACTGACCTCGCTGGAGCCAGCAGGGGTCTCTGGAGAGGCTCCCCTTGGGTTTCAGATCTCCCTGGCTTTAGTTAAAACTCAAGACTTCACTGAAGTGAACCAATTTCACTCTTGATAGAACTAAAATTAAACCTCTGCTTTAAGATAACATTTTCATTTTCTAAAAATTCTACTGTTCACAGATTATGATTTTTATTTTTTCTCTGAAATTAAGAATAATGTACTAAACTATTTATTTGATTTGACTAGCCTTTTCTCTCATTCTAATTTTAGTCAGGAGAAGTTTCAGTCTCTTAAAAAAGCATGGCTTAGAATTTTTAACCTTTTTTTAAAAAGCCTGGTTCATTTGACATATCTAAACTACTTTTTTTTGGAGACAGTCTCACTTTGTCGCCCTCAGTAGAGTGCCCTTGCGCCAGAGCTCACAGCAACCTCCAGTTCTTGGGCTTAGGTGATTCTCCTGCCTCAGCCTCTCAAGTAGTTGAGACTACAGGCACCCGCCACAACGCCCGGCTATTTTTTGTTGCAGTTTGGCTGGGGCCAGGTTTGAACCCACCACTCTCGGTATATAGAGCCAGCACCCTACTCAGTGAGCCACAGGCACCACACCCCTAGACTTCCTTTTTGAGTGAGAAAGAAAGAAAGAAAGAAAGACTTGTCTGTAAAAACAACAAAGTTGGCTTGGTGCCTGTGGCTCAAGTGGCTAAGGCACCAGCCACATACACGTGAGCAGGCAGGTTCAAATCCAGCCTGGGCCACCAAACAACAATGACGGCTGCAACCAAAAAAAAAAAAAAAAAAAGAAATAGCTGGATGTTGTGGTGGGCACCTGTAGTCCCAGCTACTAGGGAGGCAGAGGCAGGAGAATCTCTTGAACCCAGGAGTTGGAGGTTGCTGTGAGCTGTGATGCTACAGCACTCTACCCAGGGTGACAGCTAAAGGCTCTGTCCCAAAAAACAAACAAAGTTCCAAAGATGAGAGACACCGTCCTCCTCCTGACCATAGACACTAGAGGTGACAGACCCACAGAATTTACAACTGGGCATGGGATGGGGAAGAGAAGATCACAGGTCAATCTGAACTCTCCCAAACCCCTTTGGAGGACCTTTGTACTCCACAGAGAGGCATTTCTAGACTTTAAAATTTAAAGGTGCCATTCTGTAACTCTCTGTCCTGTCATCCTATTTTAATTCACTGCTTGCCCTTATAACATTGTAGTGCTTTTATTTATTATCCGTCTCTCACCAGTGATGTTTAAGTTTTCACAAAAATGAAGATCTACTTTATCTGCCTTATTCACAGCAATATTACCAGATCCTAGAACAGGGGCTGGCATATAACTAGCACCCAAAAGTTATTTATTGAATGGGATGACTCCTATGCCTCAAAGAGTAGGGTGGCAAAAGATGGCGGCTGAGTAACAGCTTCCCTGCAACTGGGCACAACGAGTCTGGGGAGACAAGACTCCAGACAGCTCTAGCCGGTGGGATGAGCCTATGATCATCCCTTTGAGGATACAGGGAGCCAGCAAGGGACTTCTGGACCCCAGGAGGAGGACAAAAACAGTGGAAAACTGGCAAGTGGCTGCATGTGTTCGATCGACCTAATCACGCTGGCAACCGTGAGTACAAGCAGCACTGAGACTTCAAACTGGAAAGGCCTTACTTGTCAACTGTTTTGGTGTTGTTGGACTTGGCACTCAGTTGGGCTGCCTTGGGGAGAGCTTGAGCAGAAGTGTGGAGAACTTGGGGCATTGTCCGGGGCCCCAAAATGAGCCACTGAGCTGGGCTCAGTGAAAGCCATTGTGTGAAAAAACTGCTCCAGCAAGCCCCGCCCTCAGGGTTCCAGAGCAAGGAATGGGCGGGACAAAGTAATCTAGTGACTGAGCAGCTTAAAGGCGGGGACTGAACTGCCTCACAGCTCTAATCCTTAGGGGCAGAGTGAGACAGTCTTGGCACACTGGAGCCTTGGGCTTTTGTCTTGGGTAGAGTGCCCTGATGTCACAGCTCATAGCAACCTCAAACTCCTGGGCCTGGTGCCACCCAGACCTCCATAAGAGGTGTGCAGCAAACCCTGACCCGTGACCCGTACCCACCGGGGCTCCACATTCCCTGACCAGGAACTGAAGGGAGCAACGCAACCCTGCGTCCCCCCTCCTGTGTTCTGCCAGCCTCCACACTAGCTCATCCATCTGACCAGGGACTCTGGTAACTGTGTGCCCTCTGGAGCCTGCCCTGCCTCTGTGCAGAGCCCTTCTCCTGGCCAGAGACTGCTAGAGCCTTGGGTTCTCTGTGCCAAAGTCACTGGGTGCCAGG
>CAUYPK010050750.1:0-29576 GCA_963574355.1 Loris lydekkerianus
TTTTGTATAATTGTACAACCTTTGAAAATTACATAAGTTGTAATGATCTAACACTATTCATAGCCATTCAGAAAAAACTCTCCCTCCCTCCCAACAACCATCCAGGGGGAAATTAAAAGTCCTGAAAAGAGGCCAATTTAACATGGCCTTTACCCTGGTAGAAATGAAAAGTGAAAAGATGAGAAGAAAACAGAAATCAACTAAGAGGTGTTGCCAGTGTCTCTCAGGAGTGCGGCCCTGGCTGTTGCCTGGGGTGGTGAAAGGCAGACTCTGCAGCATGCAGTATGGCCGCTGGGAGACCTTGCAGCCACATCTTTCTCACCCCAGCACACCCATGTCACAACTAGGTGTCATGGAAATCCTTCAGTAGAGTTCTCCGCCGCTGTTCTGCTATGTGCATCTGGTTCTCCAAGTCCTGCAACAGGGAAAAAGGGTAAGTGTTGGCACTACCCAGTCCCAGGAGCCAAAACTGGGATTACCCAAAGCCACACAACTGTCAAGTGCTTCAAGGAGTCGAAAGCACTGCCCTTCCCACCCTTAACAGCAGCTTCCAGTCAACATGCAAACCATCCTATCAACTTTTATGCCAGTCTTCCCTTACCTACAATATAAGGTCCCAGAAGACAGTAGGCACTTACCCCTCTGTCATAGCTGTCAGCACGTTCCACTTTCCATGAGAGATTTTCGATTTCAGCCTCCAGCTGAGCCTGCTGGTATTCAAACTGTATAGGTACAGCAGGAGGATCAAAAGGTAAGGGGGCTGTAGCTGGGGCAGGGCCTGTAGACTGGGGTAGGGGGTTTGGGGACACACACAGCCCCTTAGGCTTACGTAAGTACAGATAACCCTGATGCTGCTCTCAAAGAGCAGTAACATTTCCTATGTCCAGAGCCAGAATCCAAATAAAAGGCTACTCTAGGCTCAGTGCCTGTAGCTAAGTGGACAGGGCAACGGCCACCTACACCAGGGCTGGCGGGTTTGAACCCAGCCCGGGCCTGCCAAACAACAATGACAACTACAACAGAAAAATAGCGGGGCATCATGGTGGGCGCCTGTAGTCCCACCTTCTTGGGAGGATGAGGAAAGAGAATCGCTCAAGCCCAAGAGTTTGAGGTTGCTGGGTTGCTGTGAGCTGTGAGTACTGGTACCCTACCAGTACTCACCAATGGTACTCTACCAAGGGCGACATAGTAAGACTCTGTCTCCAAAAAAAAAAAAAAAAAAAAAAAAGGCTACCCTAAGAGGATGTAAGAAGGCCACACTCATCCTCTACTTTCAGAGGAAGCAGAAGAACTTAAGCCACTGAAGAGAATACTCCCAAAAAACAAGTCACAATGAATATTCTTAGATACTATATTCAATGAACTTTATAGTTTTTCAGTGCTTATGTAAATGAAGGGCCTTAAAAATATTCAAACTTAAATATTTACTAATTATATATCTAAGGAGATATGGCTTTAAATACAAAAATGTTCTTTAATATCCAAAAGAGCAAAAACCAGAAAAAACAAATGTCCCAAATTATGGTATAACCATATAATGGGACATTTATGTAGCCATTTAAAAAATAGTATTTATCAGTCTGGTAAATTGTGACAGCTGTAATGATAAGCTATTTTAAAGCAAAATGTTATACAAAACCTTAACTACATACATAATGTTAATTTTATAAGGCTGGAAAATCCTAATAGTGGTCATTTCTTTTTTCTTTCTTTTTTTTTTTTTAGAAACAGAGACACATTTTGTTGCCCTCGGTAGAGTGCTGTAGCATCACAGCTCACAGCAACCTCCAGCTGTTGGGCTTAGGAGATTCTCTTGCCTCAACCTTCCAAGTAGCTGGGGCTACAGGCGCCCGCCACAACACCTGGCTATTTTTTGTTACAGTTTGGCCAGGGCCAGGTTCGAACCCGCCACCCTCTGTGTATGGGGCCAGCGCCTTACTCACTGGGCCACAGACACCGCCCAGTCATTTTTTACTGGTGGAATTAAGGATGACACAAATGCTTTTCTATATTTTCCAACATTTAAAGAATAAATGTGAATTACTTTATAATCAGTGGGAAACAACACATATCTAGATGAAGAATTAAATAGGCCAGGCACGGTGGCTCATACCCACACTGTAATCCTAACACTCTGGGAGACTAAGGCAGGTAGATTACCAGCACTCACGGGTTCCAGACTAGCCTAAGCAAGAACCAAACCCTGTCTCTAAAAATAGCCAAGTGTTGCAGTGGGCACCTGTAGTCCCAGCTACTTGGGAGGCTGAGGCAAGAGAATCAACTGAGCCCAAGAGTTTGAGGTTTCTGTAAGCTATGACACCACAGCACTCTACTGAGGGCAACAAAATGATACTCTGTCTCAAAAAATAAATAAATAAATAAAAACCAAACCAAATAAAAAAGAATTAAACAAAGACATAAAAGCTAATTAAATTCAGGTACATGCATCTGAATATTCCCTAAAGTATTGGGCATTGAGCTTCCAAGTGCCATGGACCTTTTAGCCAATTATCCTTTAAATATGGTTGTTCAGGGGCTTAGGTGTATCTGCTTCACTATTACAGAAAATGACAGAACCTGAGATGTATTTTGGAGCTGCCAGAGTAAAAAGGGAACTTTGCAATTAGACAGTTTTGTTTTGATTTTGCCCTCCCAATGACCAGGACCTGCTTCCTGCTCTCTTGCAAAGAGTCTGTAGACATGGGGACTTTGGAAACTAACAGGACACAGTGGAGGATTGCTTTGCCTTACCAGTTTCTTCCTGGGTCCAGACTCCATGTAGTATGCATATGGGTAGGTATATTGCAGAGTATATCGACACTGCAATAGGAAAAAAGAGAAGGAACTTGTGTCTATGACTCTTTTTTTTGTTGTTGCAGTTTTTGGCTGGGGCTGGGTTTGAACCTACCACCTGTGGTATAGGGGGCTGATGCCCTACTCTTTGAACCACAGGTGCCGCCCTCTCTGTGCTTCTAGCCTACTTGTTTTTCTTTTTTTTTTTGGCTGGGGCTGGGTTTGAACCCACCACCTCTGGCATATGGGGCTGGCACCCTACTCCTTGAGCCATATGCAGCGCCCAGAATTCTTAATTCCACCATGCATATTAGCCTGTCTCTACACGTGTGGGCCTGAAAGAAATGAGGCCAAGCCAAAGAGGATGAACTGGGGGGAGAAAAGGAGGAGAAGAAATGAGAAAACAAAAAAACTGGTTAGAGAATACTCACAGTTCCTTTCTGAAATGTGATTTATTACTAACCACTAGCTGCCTAATGGTTTTTCCCTCTTGTGTAGGACATCAGAGTCTATGCATCTATTTCAATGCTTATCCAAAGACAACCTCTTATTTTCCTTTGAGTGACACATAGGTAGACCAAAAGGAGAATACTCTAGTTTTCTCTGCAATCAGAGGTAACAGAACATTATTTTTAGAAAGCTCCTGGCCAATTGGAGAGGCTCATGCCTGTAATGCTAGCACGCTGGGAGGCCAAGGTGGATGGATTGCCTGAGCTTAGGGAGTTCAAGTCCAGCCTGAGCACCAGTGAGACCTTCATCTCTAAAAATAGGCAGGTGTTGTGGCAGGTGCCTTAGTTCCAGCTACTTGGGAGGTTGAGGCAAGAGAACTGCTCTTGCCCAAGAGTTTGGAGGTTGCTGTGAGCTAAGATGCCATCATACTCTACTGAGGGCAACAAACTGAGACTCTGTCTCCGAAAAAAAAAAAAAAAAAAATCTCCTGAACATCCAGCAGTGGGCTGGACCCTTGATGGACACAGCACAAGGAAATGTAGACAGGTAAGCAGAAGCATGCAGGGCTGCACAGGGTACCAACCACCCCCAACAGATGTCTGTGCCTGACAGGGCCAGGCATTGGACTGGGCATTGGAAGAGTGAAGTGGTAGGTACCTTGGCCAAGAGCTTGGCAGCATTCTGTAGGTACTGCCAGTCGATCCATGTCCCCAGGTTGTTCATGACCCTCTCCTGAATCTTCTCATGAATCCGCTGGTATGTCTGTGCCTCTAACTGCAAGCTTTTGTTGTGATTTTCCCACTACATGGTAGAAAAGAAAAAGAAAACTTGTAAAAGTCCTAGGATGGTGAACCTATAGATGACTCTAACTTATGGAGACTGTGTGTACTTGAGAGTGCAGGGAAGGGGTCTTTACTAGTCCATACTTCTAATCTACCTGGAGTAGCTATCTGTCGGCCAGATCACTCTACTCTGGTGCAATGGGACTCCAGCTCTGGAAACAAAGCCAGGCCCATGACAGTCTACTGTACTTAAATGTGCTGTGCTCTTTGGGCTTCTGAAGGGTCTTCCTGAGAGGATTCTGTCTAAATCTTACAACTAAAGTGGCAATGGATGAAAAAGACTATCTGATGCCCCATCATCGTCCTTCAATCCATCATTTAACCAAGGTCAATTCCAGGTCCATCCCCATCAGCTGTGGTAGGCTGTCACTCCCTGAGAAACCCACTCCTGCAAACCAAGTAAAGAAGCACACCTTGGTGTTTTTGTGGCCAGGTGCAGTGGTTCATGCCTATAATCCTAGCATTCTGGGAAGCCCAAGTGGGAGGATCCCTTGAGCTCAAGTGGCTAAGGCGCCAGCCACATACACCAGAGCTGGTGGGTTCGAATCCAGCCTGGGCCTGTCAAACAACAATGACAACTACAACCAAAAAATAGCTGGGCATGGGCAGTGCCTGTGGCTCGGTGGGTAGGGAGCTGGCCCCATATACGGAGGGTGGCGGTTCAAACCTAGCCCCAGCCAAACTGCAACAAAAAAAAAATAGCTGGGTGTTGTGGCGGGTGCCTGTAGTCCCAGCTACTTGGGAAGCTGAGACAAGAGAATCACTTAAGCCCAGGAGTTGGAGGTTGCTGTGAGCTGTGATGCCACAGCACTCTACCCAGAGTGACAGCTTGAGGCTCTGCCTCAAAAAGAAAAAAAAAACATCCTGAGGAAGAGCGAGACCCTGTCTCTACTAAAAATGGAAAAATTAACCAGGCGATGTGGCCGGCACCTATAGTCCCAGCTACTCGGGAGGGTGGGGTAGCAGGATAACTTCAGCCCAGGAGTTTGAGGTTGCTGGTTAAGGCCATGGCACTCCAGCCAGGGGCAACAGAGTGAGACTGTTTAAAAAAAAAAAAAGCAGCAGCACATGTATACCTTGAAAGAGCAAGTGCAGGAGAGGACACTTACCCTCTCAAAGTAGAATAAGTACTTCTTGAGGGCTTCCCTGGCCTGGGCTTGCTGGCTCTGATTGACAATGTCAGGATTCTCCTTATAACGGCTGCACTCATAGTACTCACTGCCATGAGTCTTCCAATCCCCTAGACACATCCAGCAGAAATCTGCACAAAACAGAAAAAGAGTCATTTACATCCACAAGACAACCCCACATTCCTCCAAGGTAAAGGCAAAGCAGTGGAATGGAAAGACCCTGCTCCAGAGGAGTGACATGACCAGAACTTCCCAAAGGTGCCTCTTTCCAGGAAGAAATGTACACCTCTCATCCCTATCATGTCCCACTGTCCCTGTTGATATGAACAACAGCCTGTGGACAGTCTCCATTCCATGAGCACATGTGTTCTGTGCCTTATTAATCCAACACAAGCAGATGCTGACTGTTTAAAGACCATTGGACTATGAGAGGAAGAAATCTGTCCAACTTGGACCACTTAGTAAGAAGACACAGAACATAGCTGGGCGTTGTGGTGGGCGCCTGTAGTCCCAGCTACTTGGGAGGCTGAGGCAAGAGAGTGGCTTAAGCCCAAGAGTTTGAGGTTGTTGCGAGGTGTGACACCAAGGCATTCTACCCAGGGTGACATAGTGAGACTCTGGTTAAAAAAAAAAAAAAAAAAAGACACAGAACACCAATACAAATGCCATCCTGACTACCTCCCATACTCACATAACACTTGTTCTAGGAAGATTTTTATAGCTGAAGCTGTATTAAAGAGCAAATTCCTATAAAACCTATAGCTACCCAATGATTTATCCTTATAATTTACAATTGTATTTTCACAGTAAGGAAGCCAAGAGAGAAAAATAAAGATTCCTTTATGGATGCTGTATTATCCAAATTACTGAAGTAAGATGAAAAGAAGCCAACCAGTTTTGTTAGATGGATGATGGCCCATGGATATTCTCCACTTCAAGAGCACATGTGCTTGTGTCTTATTATAATCCTGTCAATGCTACTATGAGAAGCAGAAACTTGTCCAAGTAAAACTCACCATAATACACAACATTGTGTCCTAATAATACCTTATTACACTTTATACTTGGTCTATATATTCTGCCTCTGCCAGAGACCCTGACACTGGTAAACCCTGTTTCCCAAGATTCACTCTCATAATGTGGCTAATGACTTCCCAAAAGATGCTCTTATCAAGTTTTAGGGAAGCCAAAGCCAAATCTAGAAACTCAGAGGTGGTTAAACTTTTCTCCTTCTGGAAGCCCTCATTTAATAGTGGCAATACTGCCCTTTTCTCAATGAACTAGGTGTGACTGCTATTGTTTTAAATAATAATACACTCCTTAGGGATGACCATATAGGTAGTGTAACTATACTACAAAGCAAGGGATGATAGTTAACTCTGTTTCTTAGGCTCTAGGAATGTGGTGGGTAGTGAGGTGTTTGCCATTCTTTAAACTGTGTGTCTTTTGCTTTGTTCTCAGTGTATGATATACTTCTCTCTCACTCAAACACACAAACAGCGGGTGGGGTTGGGGCCCAATGGAGGAAATAGGTCACTACTTTTGGCCTATTTAAAAAAAAAAAAAAATTTTTTTAAGTGGAGACAGAGTCTCACTCTTTCACCCCCAGTAGAGTACTGTAGCATCATAGCTCACAGCAACCTCAAACACTTGGGCTCAAGTGATCCTCTTGCCTCAGCCTCCTGAGTAGCTGGGACTACAGGCACCTGCCACAACACCTAGCTATACTGACCTGTTTTCATTCCACAATGAAGAGTCACTGTTCCCATCTAAGACCTTGCTATGTTCACTCATTACAGAGGTCTCTTAGGAAAAGCATTTGTATGGACCCTTACAAAGAGATACTCTGAGGAGTTCCTGGTCAGCATCAAAGCAGCTGCATAGGAGGAGACCTACTTGACCATATTTTCTACTTGAAAGGAGTTTGTTTCTTTACTTGATCTGGCAGGAAAAAAATCCAAACCAACAGTTTCTAGCTATATAAACTGTTCTTGATAGGTGGAGGACTAAAAGTTGAATCAAAACACCTTTAAGAAATAACATAAAACCTTAAGGGAAAATATTTTACTACCTCTAGCAAAACCATGTACAACTTGTTCTGAAAGTTATCTGTAAGGTTGCATAGACAAGACCCATGCTACTTACCTGCCTTGGCAAAAAGAATAAAATGAACACACAAAAATCCTGGATAACTAAGAATCACAAGTCAAACTTGACTTCTGACTACATGTGTCAGCAATGAGGCAGTGGGATTATAAAAGGAACCAAAGAAGAAATAAAAATAAAAAGCTACTTCATGTACTTCATGTCAGTTACTGTGACTATAAACAACTGAGGCTCCCCTCTGTTTTGTCATTTCACTATAGAAGTACTCACTAAAATGTCAATGAAGACCCATGCACAAGAAACACAGACCATGCCACTGAGCCTTACACACCAAGCCTGGGACTCACCGTGTTTACATTTAGAGCATTGCTGTCAGAGGGAAACAGAAGAAAACATGTTAAGGCCACGCTGATCAAAGGCTCCATGTCATACATGCAAAGTGTATAGACTTCTGCTCACCATGTGATTGCAGCCTCCATTCTTCTCAATGCAGATGTTGCACTTGGGACACTGAGGAGATAGAAGAGTGCCATTAGGCTCAGGTACCATCAGGCCAGTTTTAAGACAAATTATACAAAGCTCCTGGCACTTGTGCACAGTAGCTCATCGTGCAGCACTCCTGGGGAAGAGTGTCTCTCTTAATTGTGGCAGGTCACTGAAGCTGGAATAGTAATTCAAGGAAATGAGGAGAGCATATTTGGCTCTGAAACACTGCAGTCACCAGCAAAGCCCCACTAAGTCTTCCTCCACCTGCCTCTGCCACAAACCCTCTCAAATTAAGTGCAGGGATGAATCAGCAGAAACCTTGCCTGCTTGAGAAGACTGCCAAAGAAGCATAAGAGCTGTCACACTGGATTAAGTCTGGTCAGCTTGCCTGGACATTTGCTTCCAAAAGAAGGCAAGAAAACCACATCCTAAAGCTCCCCTCTCTCTTGTTTGAGAGATGTCAGCAACCCCAGGCAGCAAGGCAGTCTGATGCTCTGCCCACTCAATACTGTGAAGTAGACTGTTTAATTATGTCACAGTCACATCTGTGGCAGCACTAAAGAGGTCAAATCCTTGACAGGTAAGATAGAGTCCTTACATCTTTAGTGTGAGCACTAATGTAGTTGGCTGTTTCAGAGTCGTCCGCACACTTCGTGAGCCATTTCCGGATTGTGGCGCAGTCTGTAGGGGCATGATACATCTGACGACACTTGAAACTTAAAATTGGAAAAGAAAAATATTCAAATACTTGTTAAGTCAGAGTTTCACATTTAAAATTTTCCTTTTATCCAAGTCAAAAGATGATGAATTAGAGCTTTTCAAAGCTCTAATGGATACTGCTTTCAAATAGGTAAAGTCACCTCTCAAGAGCTTTGGGACCTTTACTAACTAGGATTATACTGAAATACTGCATAAATGTTTCTTTAACCTAAGCCCTTCTAAGACATGCCTTAATATTCCCAAACAAAATGCTTCTGTTTAATTATTCTTGTGTGGTGTCACCCCTTCCTGAAAGGACATCAAACACAGAGCTCACACTCACAAAGGACACACTGAGGTGCTCTGACTAGGACTTCTTAGCTCAGATCAAGGCAAAACAGATCTACTTTTCATTTTTTTCTTTTCTTTCTTTCTTTTTTCTTTTTTTTGAGACAGAGTCTCACTTTGTTGTCCCCAATGAAGTGCCATGGCATCATGGCCCACAGCAACCTCAAACTCTTGGGCTCAAGCAATCCTCTTGCCTCAGCCTCCTAAGCAGTTGGAACTATACATGCCTGTCACAATGCCCAGCTATTTTTAGAGACAGAGTCTCACGCTTGCTCAGGCTGGTCTCTAACTCCTGAGCTCAAGCAAACCACCAGCCTAGGCCTCCCAGAGTGCTAGGATTACAGGGGTGAGCCACCGCACCCGGCCTGAGATCTACTTCTAGTAGTCACCTCACCTCCCAGCCAGATATGCACACAGGATGCACAAACACCAGAACCTGTGAAAATCTGTAGAATGGTAATACATCTTGACAACATTCAAAACTTAAAATAGAAAAAAAAACCAAAACACTTCAATACTTATCAGGCTAGGCTCCTGTTTTCAATTTCCCTTTTGTCCAAACTATCAGTACCCTATGGATACTGTACTCAGGCAGACAGTTGAACATATGCCCCAGTCAAAAGAAGCTCATAAAGCAAAGCAAAGAATGGAGAACTACATTAGGATTATTTTTTTTGGACAGAGTCTCACTCTGTAGCCCTGGATAGAGGGCTGCAGCATCATTGTAACTCACAGCAACCTTAAACTCCTGAGATCCTCTTGCCTCAGCAGCTAGTTGGGATTACAGCCACCTAGCACAACACCCAGGTAGTTTTTCTATTTTTAGTAGAGACAGGGTCTCACTCTTGCTCAGACTGATCTTGAACTCCTGAGCTCAAGCAATCCACCTGCCTTGGCCTCCCAAAGTGTTAGGATTACAGGCTTGCGTCACCGTGCCCAGTTTATGTTAGGATTATTAACTTTAGGTGAGCCACAGAGTCCCTCAACAATGTCCTGAAAGGTAGCACGTGTGTACACAAACACATTTTCCATGTAATTCTCTGAAGCCCCATCATGAATCTTCCAAGAAAGCATGAATAGGATGACATATCTGGACCTAAATTATGGTTCTGCCATTTACTAGCAAGTTTACCTTATACTTCCATTTTCTCACCTAGAACACAAGTGTAAAACACAGTTGTGATAATATAGGGAAAAAGATGAGGATGTTGCCTGTCAACAATAACTAAATAAACTTTAGTTATTGCCATGATACATACTAAATGGAATGAAACTTAAGCTGATGTATAATATTATTTATGAATTAGTTTTACAGAAATTAGCCAAAATAGCTAAGACAGAGGAAAATTAAAACATTGAAGGCTGTAGTTTCAAACACAGTGAATTGTATGTGCAGGTAGACACATACCCATGCTATCTCTGGGTCACTGAGTCCTAGTAGCATAAACTGTAATACATTTTCAAAAAATCTGCACCACTTTGTTTCTAGAATGAATACTTATCAAACACCTTGTGGAACATGAGATGCTGGACACAAACTTGCCATTTGGAGTAGAGCTGCTCTTTTAGCTTAGAGACCTCACTTCTCCATCCACATTTTCATACACAGCCAGAGCAGTAGATGCTTTGGAGGAGGATGTGGCACAAGCACAGAACTGCGCAGTACCCACTCACTCTTACCAGAAAACCTCGTTGCACCGATTGCACTGTACTCGACGAGCTCTAGGCTCCTGTACCCGAATAACCATGGGGCAGTCTGCACCAGGGCACAGCTGGAGCTGGTAATGACTCTGTGAACATACCAAGGGAAAACAATAAGTACATCTCCTAGTTGCTGTCACCAAATTAGACCCTCCCAAGTGCTCAAATACCTTCTGTCCTTCCAGCTGATGACTATATTAAGGAGCTATACAAACTTAAGACAGAAGTCATGAAGACCAGACATTAGTCAGATACTAAAGAGGGCTTCTGAATGTTTAGATTAAACCAGGTAGCAACTCACCAAAATGATCCAAGGTTATATTACAAAATAGAATACAGAACTGCATTTGTGAGATGAAAGTGCATATGGGCCAGGACTGGAACACAGTCCAGTTAAGCTGTGTGTAAGATATAGCTGTGAGGGGCTCGATGCCCCTCAGGAATCCACCAAAGGCAGCACATAGCACAAAAATGTGTAATGTGGTTTTCTGTTTATACTGCAGCACATGCATGAGAAGACCAGACCACACATTAATCCAATAAGCTTAGGAATAAAAGACAAGGATGAAAACTATGCTGCATGGAATCAACAAGCTCAGACAGGTAGCCCAATACAGGGAAAGGGCTCTAAAACGGACCATGCCAGAATCCTGGACAAGTTGTTCTAATTGCTCAAAAAAGTAATACCTTTTCTCGTGTGAGGAATCATACAGTAAACTGAATGCAATAGCAGCTCCTGAGATATGCCTGACTTGTGTTCATCCCTTTATATACAATAATGTATTTAAGCAACTATGTATAAGAAAAAGATGCCTGTCCGTTCTACAGAAAAGGAAACCGAGACTCAGAGGTAAAATAATGAGTCAACAGTCACACAGCAAGGAAGCAACACACATAGGTTCTACACATTAATTTCTCTGACTCTAGGGCTGCATTGATTTCTCTGACTCTAGGGCCAGTGTTCTTCACCATCCTTCTCATAGTTTTCAAACTTTTTTTTTTTTTTTTTTTTGGGTAGAGACAGAGTCTCACTTTACCGCCCTCGGTGGAGGGCCGTGATGTCACAGAACTCACAGCAACCTCCAGCTCTTGGGCTTCTGCGATTCTCCTGCCTCAGCCTCCCGAGCAGCTGGGACTACAGGCACCCGCCATAACGCCTGGCTATTTTTTGGTTGCAGTTCGGCTGGGGCTGGGTTTGAACCCGCCACCCTTGGTATATGGGGCTGGCGCCCTACTCACTGAGCCACAGGTACCACCCAGTTTTCAAACTTTTGTAAAGCCATGGAGTTCTTTCTTAAAGGACAGTATCTAATGGCAATCTAGTCTATAAAATAAGCGTAGTAAGTATCTGATGGAAGGTAGGGCCAGCAAGATACAGATTGACCATACCTCCACATAGTCCCTGAAGAGGTAGCGCCTGTATTTGTCTCTCAATTCTTCATTGGGAAGCAACGGAAACACAAAGTCCTCTGGTGTACGGAGTAGACAATCCTGAGCCATACAAGAGACTCCTGTTGAACAAAGACAACCTGATATACAACTGCACTGCAGTTATACAAGTATATACAAGATAATATACTTGCGTACTGAGGTTAAAAAAAATCCAGATTCCAAATAGGAAACCCTTAAAGCAATAAAATTTATTCAAAGAAAAGAAAAAATTTAACTTATTTCCATAGTGCCATAACTAAAAAAACCCTAAAATTATACATATATATTAACAATAGCACCACTAAAAACTTTTTTTTCCTTCATTTTTTTGAGACAGAGTCTCACTCTGTTGCCCAGGCTAGAGTGCCATGGTGTCACCCCAGCTCGCAGCAACCTCAAACTGCTGGATTTAACCAGTCCTACCTCAGCCTCCCAAACACCTGGACTAAAGGTGCCCACCATAACAATTGGCTAATTTTCCTATTTTTAGTAGATATGGGGTGTCGTTCTTGTTCAGGCTGGTAATTACTGAGCTCAAGCGATCCACCCAAACAAGCCTCCCAGAGTGCTAGGATTATAGGTGTGAGCCACTGTGCGGAGCCTTGACTTAACAGTTCAGTTTTGTTTTTTTTAAACTATGTTTAGTTTTATGAAGTTTAAAATTCTGTGCATGTTGTTATCCCCAATTGCAGTATGTTGTAGATACTAATGTGATGATATTTAGTTTCAATATCATCAAATCAAAATATAATAAATACTCTTGTAACTAATCATTTTTGATCTGTGTTACATTATCTAAATAGCAGCAAACTCTCATGCTATTCCTGAGTTATGGCTGCCACTTGAGGAATCAAGGTAAAGCAGACAGCTTAGAAGGACCATTCTCCCAAACGGTGAGAGAAGGTAGACTTACACTGACACTAACATTTATACCTTTAATTTTTTTTTTCTTTTTTTGAGACAGAGTCTCACTTTGTTGACCTTGGTACAGTGCTGTGACATCATAGCTCACAGCAACCTCAAGCTCTTGGGCTCAAGTGGCTGGGACTACAGGCGCCTGCCACAACACCCAGCTATTTTTGTTGTCGTTGATTAGCTCGCCTAGGCTGAGTTCGAACCCACCCTCATTATGTGTGGCTGACGCTGTAACCACTGTGCTACAGCTGCTTAATTGATTATTTATTGTCAGAACTAGTGGGGCGGCGTCTATGACTCAGTAGGTAGGGTGTGAGCTCCATATACCCATATACCCAAACCCCGCCCTGGCCAGCTAAAACTGCAGTGGCAACTGCAACCAAGCGTCGTGGCGGGCCCTTGTAGTCCCAGCTACTTGGAGGTTGACGCAAGGGAATTGCTTAAGCCCAAGAGTGGGAAGTTGCTGTGAGCTGTGACGCCACAGCACTCTACCGAGGGTGATAAGAGTGAGACTCTGTCTCAAAAAATAAATAAATATTGTCAGAACTAGTGATTTCCAAACATAACAGTTTAAGCAGTGGCAAAGTTTTCCTCAATCTTCAGCTAAATAAAAAAAATTAGAGGACAGGCATGCTGGCTCATGCCTGTAATCCTAGCACTTGGGAGGCCAAGGTGGGTGGACTGCCTGAGCTCATAGGTTTAAGAACAGCCTGAGCCACAGTGAGGCCCTGCCTCTAAAAATAGCCGGGTATTGTGACGGGTGCCTGTAGTCCCAGCTACTTGGGAGACTGAGGCAAGAGAACCACTTAAGCCCAAGAATTTGAGGTTACTGTGAGCTGTGACGTCACAGCACTCTACCAAGGGTGACATAGTAAGACTCTGTCTCAAAAAATAAATAAAAATAAATAAATAAGCAAATAAATACCTCAATCAACCCCCCCCCCCAAAAAAAAGATAATTTACTTGAGTACATGAAAAAGCAGGGTCAAAGATAAAACACTTCAGGTCAGATTTTTACAAGTTCTATGACACACTTACCCACACCCACGCCATCCTTGACAAGTACTGAGCAATGCTGCTCCCAGCAGCTGCGGCAAAACTGGTGTTGACAGGCCAGAGAGAGTAGGTTTTCCTTGCGCACAAACTGCATACACACTGCACAATGGTGAGAGGGATGGGCTGTGGGGATCTGAAGAAAGGTAGAGCCACATCAATCAAAGACCCTTAAATCCAAGAGGCCATAAGGCCTTGTGAAACTGGGTGCATGAGAGGTAATACTGACCCTGCAGTGTCAGAGGTGAACTACAATGTGTGGACTCTGAGTTTCAAAAGGCTAAGCAGAAAGTATACATCAATAAGTCTTCCTAAGAAGGTGGTAGTTGAGATGAACTTGAAGAATCACTAGGATTCAGACAGACAGCTGAAATGAGTACTTCTTTTTTTTTTTTTGAGACAGAGTCTCACTTTGTTACCTGAGGCAGAGTGCCATGGCATCATAACTCATAGCAACCTCAGATTCTTAGGCTCAAGTGATTCTCTTGCCTCAGCCTCCCAAGTAGTGGGGACTACAGGTGCCTGCCACAACACCCAGCTAGTTTTTTTGTTGAAGTTGTATTGTTGTTTAGCTGGCCCAGTTCATTGCCATAACTACTGCGCTGGAGTGCCAAGGCCTGGCTATTTTTAAAGGCAGGGATCTTGGACAAGCTCAGGCTGGTCTTGAAGCTATGAGTTCAGACAATCCACCCACCTCAGCCTCCCAGAATGCGAGGATTACAGGCATGAAGCACTGCACCCAGCCTGAAATGAGTATTTATAGATGGTTTATAATGTCAGATTGCAAAACTTAGCATCTCAGAATTGCCAACGTCCTAAGAAGTCATTTAGCTCAATTTCTTTTTTTTTTAAGACAAGAGTCTCCCTATGATGCCCTTATGGTAGGTGCTATGACATCACAGTTCAAAGCAAACTCAAACTCTTGGGCTTAAGCGATTCTCTTGCCTCAGCCTCCCAACTAGCTGGGACTACAGGCACTTGCCACAATGCCTGGCTATTTTTTGCTGCAGTTGTCATTGTTGTCTCAGCTGGGCTGGGCTGGGCTTGAACCTGCCAGCCTGGGTATATGTGGCTGGCGCCATAACCACGGTGCTACAAGCGCCAAGCCTCAACCTTTTTTTTTTTTTTTGCAGTTTTTGGCTGGGGCTGGGTTTGAACCTGCCACCTCCAGCATATGGGGCCGACACCCTACCCCTTTGAGCCACAGGCGCCGCCCAACTTTTTTCTTTTTTTTTGAGACAGTCTCAAGCTATCACCCTGGGTAGAGTGCCATGGCATCACAGCTCATAGCAAGCAATCCTCTTGCCTCTCAGATCTTTCTTTCTTTCTTTTTTTTTTTTTTTGAGACAAAGTCTCAGTATGTCACCCTCAGTAGAGTGCCGTCGCATCACAGCTCACAGCAACCTCAAACCCTTGGGCTTAAGGGATTCTCTTGTCTTAGCCTCCCATTTAGCTGAGACTACAAGGCACCCGCCACAACACCCGGCTATTTTTTGGTTGTAGTTGTCATTGTTGTTTGGTAGGCCCAGGCTGGGTTCAAACCCACCACCCTTGGTGTATGTGGCTGGTGCCATAACCACTGTGCTATGGGCAAATGGGCTAGATTTTCTTTTAGTAGAGCCTCGTGAGCTCAAGCAATCCACCCACCTCAGCCTCCCAGAGTGCTAGGATTACAGGTGTGAGCCTCCTGGCCTGGCCTTAACTCAACTTCTTTTAGGAACTATCCGGTTTCTTTTGTAAACTGCTCCCATTCACACAGCAGAGAATGACCCCTCATCAATTGCTACAAACCCAGTCACAAAGGGTCTTAGAGGCTGAGTCTATAAATTTTCTAACAGCCAATGCTGTAGTTTTACTTATCAAAACAGTGGTTTTTCCATATCAATATGCTCAAGTCACAAAATATTACAAGTTTTACCAAGTTACAACCCATCCTTAATGCACCAAAGAGACGTCACATGCAAGTAATGTAGAAGAAAGAGGAAGACATCTACTAAGGAAGGAATTCTTCGAGGATATGGGAAAATAACTGCAAAGTATGAACTCCAGAATCCATATCATGCTATACAAACTGGCAGGCAAAGACAATCTGGGGATCCTGGTCCAAAACCACAAAGCAATGAATGAAAAAGTCCAATTACAAATTTACATTAGGTTCTTTATAGGTCACTGGGAATACAAAAAACAAGCTGAAGAAAAACTGGCTTGTCATGTTTATGCAATATGCTTCTGGAAACCTTATTCCTAATAGCCTGAAGAAATTATACGGTGATCTGAGCCCCAATTCTCCCTCCTAAGAGCTTTTTTTAACATGGCCTTCATTTAAAAAAATTCAACAAATGTTTGTTGAGTTCTAGATACACAGAAAATTGTTATACATTGTTAAGATACAGTTCCTACAGTACGAGTTAATCATTATAACACATTTAAGAGTTTAAAGATATATAGGTATATATATAGGTTTAAAGATATATAGGAGTTTAGAGGACAATGATCATAGGAGATAGGCTTTGTGAAAGAGGTAGCTTGGATTTGGGTCTTTAAAGGTAAATTCCATTCCCATAAGCAAGATGGGGACAGTATCTGAACTTTCTAGGCCAGGAAAAGCACAAACAAAATCAAAGCGGTAAGCAATGATTTTAGGAAAACAAAGGCACCCAGGGAATAAAGTGCAAGCTGTGTGTAAGTACAAGAATAGGGTGAAGCTGAAGAAGTCCTAAGCATAGGCAATGATTTTATGCCCTATCTACCAGGAATCTTTCAAACTGTAATGGTAATAGAAGATTTAGACCAACATTGGCATATTTTGGACATATTATACTATAAACAAAGCAAAGATGGCTCTTTGTTTTTTGTTTGTTTTTTTTTTTTTTTTGAGAAAGTCTCACTTTGTCACCCTCTGTAGAGTGCCATAGTGTCATAGCTCATAGCAACCACAAATTCTTGGGCTCAGTGATCCTCTTGCTTCAGGTTTTCATTTTTAGTTAGTGATGGGGGTCTCACTTTTGCTCATGCTGGTCACGAACTCCTGAACTCAAGCAATCCACCCATCTGAGCCTCCCAAGTGCTGGGATTACAGGTGTGAGCCACCACACCCAATTTCAAAGATGGTTCTCAATAATAATGTAAGCCAAAGCAAAAGCCATGCGCATCAGGAGAAGGCCCACTGAAGGTAGGAGGCACTCACATGTTTTGATGGATTAGGCTGAACTCGAGCTTCAACAAGCAGTTGAGCAGAATTGGACTTGTATCTATAAAACAAAAAGCAGAAGTAAAGGGAATCAGGAATTAAAAGATATTTTTACCTTTGAGCAATAATAGACCACTCACTATATGTGTAATCACATTGAATTGTCTTTGTCTCTAATTACCTCCTCACAGAACCAAGCTTTTCTTTACCTTAGTACAACAAAGACTTTCCTCTTTCAATTTTTAGCTCTCAATTGGTATAAGAAAACTAACTCTGCTTCAAAGGCATTGGATTAAGAAAATCATGATAGGCCAGATATGTAACTTAAATCCTTTAGTGGAGGTTGGGTGCCTGTGGCTCAAGCAGCTAAGGCGCCAGCCATGTACACCTGAGGTGGTGGGTTCAAATCCAGCCCCAGGCCGCCAAACAACAACGGCTGCAACCAAAAAATAGCTGGGCGTTGCGGCAGACGCCTGTGGTCCCAGCTACTTGAGAGGTGGAGGCAGGAGAATCGCTTGAGCCCAGGAGTTGGGAGGTTGCTGTGAGCTGTGATGCCACGCACTCTACCCAGGGTGACAGCTTGAGGCACTGTCTCAAAAAAAAAAAAATCCTTTTGTGGACAAAGAGGCGCAAATCTCTCTGTCTTCACAGTTGGTAAGAATTTCTTAAGATACAGAATATGCAAAATATAAAGAAAAAGTCTAATAATTTGTGTTACATTTAAGAACTTTAGTTCCTCAGAAGACACCATAGAATGAAAAGCCAAGCCATAAACTGAAAGACAATTCAACATAATCAATGTAACTGGCAAAGTATTAGTAGTCAGACCTTAAAAAAAAAACTTCAAAACTCCAGTTGGAAAGATAAAATACGGTATGAAAAAAAGGAGGGGGGGGGAGACTTGGGCATATCACAGAAAAGGCAGCATAAATGGCCATAAAAAATATAAAGATGCTCCTGGGAAGTTGAGGCAGGAAGATCTCTTGAGCTCAGGAGTTCGAGACCAGCCCACAGAAGACCAAGACCTGGTCTCCGCTGAAAATAGAAAAATTAGTCAGGTGTTCTAGCAGGTGCCTATAGTCTCAGGTCCTCAGGATGCTGAGGCAGGAGCTCTCTTGAGCCTAAGAATTTGAGGTTGCTGCGAGCTAGGCTGATGCCAATGGTACTCTAGGCTTGGCAACATACTGAGATTGTCTCAAAAAAATTTAAGAAAGGGGTGGCGCCTGTGGCTCAAAGGGGTAGGGCGCCAGCCCCATATGCCAGAGGTGGCGGGTTCAAACCCAGCCCTGGCCAAAAACTGCAAAAAAAGAAAGAAAACAAATTTAAAAAAATTTAAAAGGCCAGGTGTAGTGGTTAATGCCTGTAATCCTAGCACTCTGGAAGTCCAAGGCAGTACGACTGCCTGAGTTCATGAGTTCGAGACCAGCCTGAGCAAGACTCTGTCTCTAAAAATAGCAGGGCATTACGGCAGACGTGTGTAGCCTCAGCTACTTGGAAGGCTGAGGCAAGAGGATCACTAGAGCCCAAGTCTCTGAGATTATTACAAATTATGACACCACAGCATTCTACCAAAGGTGACAAAATGAGACTCTGTCTCAAGAAAAAAAAAAAAAGATGCTCAATAATCTTCAAAAATCTAAGACATTGAAATTAAAAACATTTTGATACCATTTACACCTAACGAGCTTATAAACTAAGTTTGATAATATCAGAACATCCAAATATTATTGCTGGAATTGTAAAGTAGTAACATCACTTTGGAAAACAGTCTGGCATTATTTAATAAAGCTAAAGATACACATATTCAACAGCCCAGTGACTCACTTTCTATACTTAACCCTAAGAAAATCAAAGGACAGTAGGAGTCACCTACAAGAATTTTCAGATGTGCATTATTATTATTATTATTTTTTTTTTTTTGAGACAGAGTCTCACTTGGTCACCCTCCATAGAGTACCGTAGCATTACAGCTCACAGCAACCTCAGATTCCTGGGCTCAAGCAATCCTCATGCCTCACCCTCCCAAGTAGCTGGAACTACAGGCATCCACCACAACGCCTTGCTATTTTTTTTTTTTTTTAAAGACAGAATGTCACTATGTAGCCCTTGGTAGAGTGCCATAGCGTCACAGCTCACAGCAACCTCAAACTCTTGAGCTTGAACAATTCTCTTGCCTCAGCCTCCCAAGTAGCTGGGACTATAGGGGCCCACCACAATGCACAGCTATTTTTTGGTTGCAGTTGTCATTGTTGTTTGGCAGGCCTGGGCTGGGTTCGAACCCGCCAGCTCTGGTGCATATGGCTGGTGCCCTAGCCAGCTGTTGAGCTGCTGGCGCTGAGCCCCAGCAATTTTTTTTTTTTTTTTTTAAAGATGGGGTCTCACTTTGGCTCAGGATGGTCTGGAACTCATGAGCTCAGGCAATCCATCTACTTTGGCCTCTGTCTCAAAAAAAATAATAAGTTTTTGTTTTTGTTTTTTTTTGCAGTATTTTGGCCAGGGCCGGTTTGAACCCATTACTTCACTTCTGGTATATGGAGCTGGTGCCCTACTCCTTTGAGCCACAGGTGCCGCCCAAAAGAATTATTTTTGATCTATGTAATTTCCTTTTCCTTTCTACTCAGAATATTTACCTCCATTATCCTTAATGATGAACCCATTTTATTCCTAGTTTCTATAAAATTAATAGCATTCTAAATATCTTTAGCCATCCAAGTCCCCTCTGTTACGATGGAATTTAGTGAGAGATACCCCATTACTTACATAGTTCTAGAGTTTGGGACAATAGTAATAGTAGTGAGACAGCAGTTTAACTGCAATTCTACCTATATGTGTTCAGCTCTTGAATACATGTATAAAGCATGAGTGCTATTAGCGAATCAGAAACTCATTTGGACTTTCTGACTGTGCTGAGATATTCCAGCTAACATAGACATTTCACTGTGCCTGGAGAAAGGAAGGCAAGAACTTCTGTAGACAAAATCACACCAAACAGAGAAAGCAAGATTCACTATGTGAAGGGGCATAGGTGGTAACCAGTATTTCTTATCACAGAAAATTTTCTTCCCCAGGGTTTTTTCTTTCTTTCTTTCTTTCTTTTTTTTTTTAAGACAGTGTCTCACTATGTTGTCCTCAGCAGAGTGCCGTGGTGTCACAGTTCACAGCAATCTCAAACTCTTGGGCGTAACTGATTCTCTTGCCTTAGCCTCCCAAATAGCTGGGACTACAGGTGCCTGCCTGGCCATTTTTTGTTGTAGTTCTCATTTTTGTTTACCTGGCCCGGGTTCAGTTGGAACCCGCCACCCTCAGTGTATGTGGCCGGCACCGTAAATACTGTGCTATGTATGAGCACCAAACCTTTTTTTTCTTTTTGAGACAGGAGTGTCACTTCGTTGCCTTGGTAGAGTAATGAGGCTCATAGCTCACAGCAAACTCAAACTCTTGGGCTCAAGTGATTCTCTTGCCTCAGCCTACTGAGTAGCTGGGATTACAGAAGCCCTTCACAATGTACAGCTATTTTTAGAGATGCGGTCTCACTCTTGTTTACGCAGGTCCCGAACCCTTGAGCACAGGCAATCCACCTACCTTGGCTCCCAGAATACTAGGATTACAGGCATGAGCCACTGCACCTGGCCTCCCAGGGTTGTTTTGTTGAGATACAGTCTCACTCTGTTGCCGACCTAGAATACCATGGCATCAGTCTAACTCACAGCAACCTCAAATTCCTGGCTTTAAGGGATCTTCCTGCCTCAGCATCCCAAGGAGCTGGGACAACAATGCTCAATGCTCAACTAATTTCACATGCCACAATGCTCAACTAATTTTTCTATTTTTAGTAGGGACAGGGTCTCACTCTTGCTCAGGCTGGTCTCAAACTTCTGAGCTCAAGCAATCCTTTTGCCTTGGTGTCCCAAAGTACTAGGATTATAGGTGTGAGACACCATGCCTGGTCTCTCCAGGGTTTTTTGGTTTTGTTTGTTTTCTGACATTTCTGACTGTCAGCCACATGGAGGTGCTGTTACAACTGACTTCTAGAAGACTGCACCCAGGGATGCTGCCAAACATCCTGTAATTCACAGAATAATCCCTCACAACAAAGAATTATCTAGCCCAAAATGTCAATAGTGCTGAAGTTGAGAAACACTGAGCTAGACAGAGGCACAAGTCTCTGAGGGTGGGGAGAACTCTATACAGAATGTGGAGGAGGGGGAGGAACTCCTTTTCTGGTCAACTTCCAAGATCCCAAGGTCTATGCCTCAAGAGCTCTGTTTCTGGCGGAGGTGGAAAAAAATACTCAGCCTACTGGAAGAGGTGGTAGGTGGCAAAGTGGCCCATCTTTTCAAAAGAAATATGCCATTTATTATGATGCATTCCTCACTTGATGTGTCCAAAAGTAGTAAATAGAGATGCTGACACTAATTTTTATGTTTTTTTTGAGACTAAGTCTTACTATGTCGCCCTAGGTAGAGTGCCCTAGCATCACAGCTCATAGCAAACTCAAAGCCCAGCTATTTTTTTGTTGGTGCAGTTGTCATTGTTGTTTAGATGGTCCAGGCAGCGTTTGAACCCATCACCCATGTTGTATGTTGCTGGCATCATAATCACTGTGCTATGGGTGCCAAGCCCTGATCAAATTTTTTTTTATTTTATTATTATTATTATTTTTTGTGGAGAGAGTCTCATTTCATCGCCCTTGGTAGAGTACCGTAGCTTCACACAGCTCACAGCAGCTTCCAACTCCTTGGCTTAGGCAATTCTCTTGCCTTAGCCTCCTATATAGCTGGGACTACAGGTGCTGGCCACAATAACCGGCTATTTTTGTTGTTTTTGCAATTTGGCCGGGGCCGGGTTTGAACCTGCCACCCTCGGTATATGGGGCCAGAGCCCTACCCACTGAGCCAAAGGCGCCATCCATGATTAAAAATTTATAAAAGAAAAAAAAATTTTTTTTTAAGGAGGATGGCACCTGTGGCTCAGTGAGTAGGGTGCTGGCCTCATATATTGAGGGTGGTAGGTTCAAACCCAGTCCAGGCCAAACTGCAATAAAATAGCTGGGCACTGCGGCAGGCACCTATAGTCCCAGTTACTCGGAGGCTGAGGCAAGAGAATCACCTAAGCCCAAGAACTGGAGGTTGCTGTGAGCTATGACGCCACAGCATTCTACCGAGGGTGACAAAGTGAGACTCTGTCTCTAAAAAAAACAAAATAAAAAAATTTTTTAAAGAAATCTTTTTAAAAGAAATATGCTATTTATACAATGCATTCCTCACTTGATGTGCCCAAAAGAAGTAACTGGAGATGCTGATATACAGAAGGGTACTAATTAAAAATTAAAAGTTCATAATGGTAGCCAGGCAAGGTGGCTCATGCCTGCAATCCCAGTGTTTGGGAAAGTCCAAATGGAGGATCGCTTGAGGTCAGGAGTTCAAAACAAGCCTGAGCAACACAGTGATATAATAACGTGTCTCTATTTTTTTTTTTTTTTTTTAATTAGCAGGGCAGGCTCGGTGCTTGGAGCTCAAGCGGCCAGCCACATACACCAGAGCTGGCAGATTCAAATCCAGCCCTGGCCTGCCAAAGAACAATGATAACTGCAACCAAAACATAGCCAGGCATTGTGGCAGGCGGCTGTAGTCCCAGCTACTTGGGAGGCTGAGGCAAGAGAATCGCTTAAGCCCAGGAGTTAGAGGTTGCTGTGAGCTGTGGTGGTGCAGCACTCTACCCAGGGCAACAAAATAAACCCCAAAACAAAAAAATGAGAAGGGCATGGTGATAAGCTGGTATTCCCAGCTAAAACTGAAAGGCTAAAGCGGGAGGATCACAATCCAGGATTCAGGGTTACAGTGAGCTATGATTATGCTACTGTACTCTGGCCTCAGTAACAGAGCAACTCCCTGCCTCTGAATCGATCAGTCATGTACATTAGAAGAACATACAAAACAATAATCACCACTGGGTAGGTAGGCAAAAAGGAGTATTATAGGCAATATTATCTCCCCTCCCCTCAAATCTTACCTGTCCAATATCTCTGAGACTTGCCAGTGGAAATTAACTAATATAAGTTTAGCAACTGAATGAGATACCTAAAAAGAAGAATGAGAAAAATTACAACCAGTTTCTTTCAGGGTGCCGCACATTTTGAGAAATAAATAAATTAATGTCTATACCAGGCCTAGGCTTGATTCTAAATTCCTCCTTTGGTTTTCTGCTTTGTCTTAAGTTCAGACTCTTACAATCTTAGTAATTTCATAGATCTCTTGATTTTCTATCTTTGTTTTCATTAAAGACCCTTCTAAAAAAATTTGTTTCATTTGACACTTAAGTAAAACCACCTCTTGTATGGTAAATAACAACATAGCATCCAATATAAGCAAAAGAGCATTAAGTTCCCTTCAGCTACTGTAGGTGGTCTTGCATGGAAAGTACACCTCTATTTAGGCCTGTCACTTGTAGAAAATCTCTAAACCTAGACTTTTTGTATAAACACCCCTAAAATAAAACAAGATGAAAAACCCATTAACCCTGTTTAAAATGCCTGAATTCCCAGCAAAGAGACGTAATTGCAAGAACAGTTCCCTAAAGTGTGTAGGCAGGGCGGTGCCTATAGCTCAGTGAGTAGGGCACTGGCCCCATATACAGAGGGTGGCGTGTTCAAACCCGGCCCCAGCCAAACTGCAACAAAAAATAGCGGGTTGTTGTGGCGGGTGCCTATAGTCCCAGCTACTCCGGAGGCTGAGGCAAGAGAATCACCTAAACCGAACTGCTGTGAGCTGTAATGCCACAGCACCCTACCGAGGGTGATAAAGTGAAACTCTGTCTCTAAAAAAAAAGTGTGTAGGCAGCCTTTCTAGTCTCTACATTCTCTTAGGGGACACTTAAAACACACTGTTGTGGCCATTAAATAACCTTCAAGGTACTCTGAGCTAGCAATTCTACTTCTGAAAATTTCTATTGAGAAAATGACAGAGGATATGTGCACTGCAATTATTATTTACAATAATAAAAAATTAGAAATAATCTAAGTGTCCAACAAAAATGAGCACGATGAGTAATACAATACAGAATCATGCAATGGACTACTATATAGTTATTGAAACAGATATTATAAAAACTATTTTGAAATTATAGATTAACAACTACATGCTCATGAGAGAAAAACTCAAGTAAGTTCAAGAAGTGGGGGGAGTCTGGCAACTTCCTGGGTGAAGAATGCTACAACTTGGACTTAACCTTACAAATACAAACAATGTAACCTAATTACATGCACCCTCATATTAATCTGAAATTTAAAAAAAAGAAAAGGGTGTTATATGTAGATGCTTACTAACATAGAAAGAAGTTACTTTTTTTTTTTTTTTTAAGAGACAGTCTCTAACAGCTCACAGCAACCTCCAACTCCTGGGCTTAGGTGATTCTCTTGCCTCAGCTTCCCAAGTAGCTAGGACTACAGGTGCCCACCAGAACGCCTGGCTATTTTTTTGTTGCAGTTTGGCCGGGGCTGGGTTCAAATGCACCACCCTCGGTATATGGGGCCATCGCCCTACCCACTGAACCACAGGTGCTGCCCTTTCATTTTGTTTTTGAGACTGGGTTTCAATATGTTGCCTAGGCTAGAGTGCAGTGGCTGGCTATTCACAAGTGTGATCATAACACACACTACAGCCTAGAAATCCTGGGCTCAAGTGATCCTCCTGCCTCAGCCTCCCAACCAGCTGGGACTACAGGTGCACACTACCCTGCCCGGCTTAGAAGTCCACATTTGGGACAGCGCCTGTGGCTCAAAGAAGTAGGGCGTCGGCCCCATATGCCAGAGGTGGCGAGTTCAAACCCAGCCCCGGCAAAAACTGCAAACAAAAAAAAAGAAGTTCACATTTTAGGGCGGCGCCTATAGCTCAGTGAGTAGGGCACCAGCCCCATATACTGAGGGTGACGGGTTCAAACCCAGCCCCGGCCAAATTGCAACAAAAAAATAACTAGGCGTTGTGGCAGGTGCCTGTAGTCCCAACTACTCGGGAGGCTGAGGCGAGAGAATCACCTAGGCCCAAGAACTGGAGGTTGTTGTGAGCTGTGACACCACAGCACTCTACCAAGGGCAACAAAGTGAGACTCTGTCTCTAAAAAAAATAAAATAAAAATAAGTTCATATTTTAATGTTAGGTCAAAGAAGCAAGTAATAAGAAAGCATCTTCATGTGTTACAGCCGTATTATTAGTATCTTGCTAATTGGGAAGATAGTTAAAAAACAAGACATGAATATTAAGACTGGTGGAGGGGCCATAGAAGACTGGGAAGTGTTTGGAGCCCTATGTCATGCTTCCCAGTGAAAGCACTACAACAGAGAAGGAGTGGGCTGCTGAAGCAAAAAGAAACTAGTAATATTTTTTAAGCTAGGGAGCCAAGAAAACACAGAACCTTGGTATTCTGCTCACTGGAACTACCAAGGATCTATAAGGTAGTGTATGGCTGGTCCACAGATAAGAACCACAGAGGATAAGATACACAGTGACCAACATGTGATCCCCACTCCTATACTTCAAGTCACTCCTGCCAAGCTGACAGATGCAAGGGCACTTCCCAGAGTACTACTGTCAAAGGCTTTCTGTCCTACAGTCTAGATATAGTGGGAGAAAACCTAGGGCTCAAGACAGCTTGCTTCACTCAGAACAGGAGTCCTCACTTCCTTTCCATACAAGGTAAGACAGATCTGACCCCCAAGCTTGTTGCTATGGTATATTCTTATTGAACACCACAGAGACTTCAGACCTAGGTTTCCTGAATTATAGCTGGTATTTCTTTTGTCCACAACAAAACCATTCATCCCCAATAGACCACCATCACAAAATTAATAAAGACATTTTTGGCTTTTTTTGAGACAGATACTCAAGCTGTTGCCCTGGGTAGAGTGCCGTGATGTCACAGCTCACCCCAACCTCAAACTCTTGGGCTTAAGTGATTCTCTTGCCTCAGCCTCCCAAGTAGCTGGGACTACAGGAGCCCACCACAACACCCAGCTATTTTTTGTTACAGTTGTCATTGTTGTTTAGCAGGCCCAGGCCAGTTTCAAACCCACCAGCCCCAGTGTATGTGGCTGGCACCATAACCACTGAGCTACGGACACTGAGCCGTCCAGCTATTTTTTTTGTTGCAGTTGTCATTGTTTTAGCAGACCATGGCTGGCTTTCAACCTGCCAGCCTCAGTGTATGTGGCTGGTGCCCTACCCACTGAGCTACAAGTGTCACCCAATAAAGACATATTGTTTAAACTTTAACAACTCCTTGAATGTAGCTTTTGTCTCCAAATACCTTTTTTTTTGAGACAGAGTTTTAAGCTGTCACCCTGGGTAGAGTGCCGTGGCAACCTCCAACTCTTGGGCTCAAGCGATCCTCTTGTCTCAGTTTTTCTAGTTTCAGTAGAGACAGGGTCTCGATTTTGCTCAGGTTGGTCTTGAACTCGCGAGCTCAGGCAATGCACTGGCCTCAGCCTCCCAGCATGGTAGGATTATAGGCATGAGCCACTGTGCCAGACCCACATACCAAGGGTGGCGAGTTCAAACCCAGCCATAGCCAAACTGCAACAACAAAAACAAAATAGCCGGGCATTGTGGCAGGCACCTGTAGTCCCAGCTACTCAGGAGGCTGAGGCAAGAGAATCGCCTAAGCCCAAGAGTTTGAGGTTGCTGTGAGCTGTGACGCCACAGCATTCCACCAAGGGCAAGAAAGTGAGACCCTGCCTCTAAAAATAAATAAAATAAACAAAAAAATAAATAAATAAAAAACATTAACAGTGATACTGTTTTGGATGAACTCCTTGCTGGAACCTTTTCTGTCTTCTCTTACCCAGTGGTGCCCAAGCAGCCTTATACTTACTGCTTTCTGTCCTGACATCTAAATGTCTCAGTATACAATGGCAACCAAGCCCTACCAAAGGCACCAAACTAGCTACCAAGAAAACCCAGAGGAATCCTGGCAATGTCCAGCAGCCACTTCTCCTTAATACCTCAGATACCTTAACACTACACACCTGGTCTGATCCCTTGATCTCAACAGCACTAACAAACAGCGGTTTCAGAATAGCTACAATGAAACCAAAAATTTCCCGATGACTAGTCTATTAATGAACAACTCAGAATATCCCAGCTCATTAGAGTTCTGGCAAGAATAACATAAAGAGGGGTGGTGCATGTGGCTCAGTGGGTAGGGCGCTGGCCCCATATCCTGAGGGTGGGGTTCAAACTTGGCCCTAGCCAAACTGCAACCAAAAAATAGCCAGGCATTGTAGAGGGTGCCTGTAGTTGGTGGTTGCTGCGAGCGGTGTGACGCCAAGGCACTCTACCAAGGGTGATAAATGAGACTCTGTCTCTAAAAAAAAAAAAACTTCAAGAGCTACAGGAAAGAAAAAAAAAAAAGAACATAAAGAGAAGATACACCTATCACTTTACAATACTGACAGTGGACTCAGGTCAGTTTATTCTGTTAGTGCCAACAAGCAAAAATACATCAATATATACAAAATTGTAGGCACACACAAGCATGACCTGTATGCATCTCCCAGCAGCCTTCTGCAGGAATGCTGAGACTACTAATTAAGGTAAATTGTGGTGTGATTGCACCTCACCCAATAATATTCACCAGAGAGGATCATAGGAAAGCCAGGTTCCAAGGGCCCAATAAGCAAAAGCAGCAGAGATGTAGGAAGACAAAGACGGAATGGTACTTTATAAGAATTTATTCTAAAAGGGGTCAAAGCAGGAAGGCCACTCTCTCCATTATTTGGGACACAAAGAGACTGACTGACTTGCCCCTCCCCTTCAGTTTTCCCAGCAGTTTTCCAGAGGACAAGGTGGCCACCTTTACCTCCTGGCTAGAGGAACAGAATAAATTTTGTGGATAGTATCAAGCCACATTCAAGGTAAAAATCCCTTCTGAATACAAACAGCTGAGTTTACTCAGGAAAGAACTATTATTCACACTGTTACTATTTAATGCTCAAAGAGCTCAACAATATATTTTGAATCTCAGTCACAGTCAATACTTTTACACCTGAGAAGAGTCTTCTACCCCCCCACCCCCACCCATTAGCCTTGAGAAAAGATCTGTTTCAGGAGAACTCTTGCTGGGCTATTTTGATCAAGGAAGTAACAACCTGTTTATAGTTAGGATTTAAGAATTATCAAGAAGATAACTTATAAAGAGAAAGCCAACCTTTTCTTTCTTTCTTTCTTTTCTTTTGTTTTTTTTGAAACACAGTCTCACTCTGTTGCCATGGGTAGTGCCATGGCATCATACTCATAGCAATCTCAAACTTTTGGGCTCAAGTGGCTCTCTTGCCTCAGCCTCCCAAGCAGCTGGAACTAAAGGAGCCCACCACAATGCCTGGGTAGTTTTCTCTATTTTTAGCAGAGACAGGATCTCACTCTTGTTCAGCCTGGTCTCTGAACTCCTAATTTCAGACAATCCCTCTTACAGCGCTAGTATTATAGGTGTGAGCCATCACATCCAGCCTCCAAACCTTTTCTGAAAGGAAAATGGGTAGAGGGAAGTAATCAACGACTGAAAGTCAAAAAAGACTATTGACTTAGGAAGGAACATACACAACCAATGATGTGTAAAATTGCAGTTCTGTTAGATCAACACGTGATTAATGCATTAAGTCATATTTATTTATTTATTTATTTTTAGTAAGTCAAATACACATAGATCATGAATACATTCACACACATGTGGGGTACAATGTGCTGATTTTTTTTTAATACAATCTGTCGTGGTTAGGTCAAACCAATCAACATAGCTTTCACCGCATTTATTTGATTAAAGTCATATTTATTTATGAAGGCTGTTTCTATTTCTGGGAACACCAAGGAATTCTACAAATGAAGAATTAAATTTCTTGTACAAAAGGTAGGAGTCTTAAGGTAATTACAGATTACTTCGAGTCACTAATCACCAAGATGTTTTCTCCATCTAAGTGGCCAAAAAGGGTCACTTTCAATGGGTCACTATTTCTAGCAAACCTTTTCCCAAGTCCACTATTCCCAATCTCACGCCTGTCTAAAATAAACAGCAAATCCCAAACTGCTGGAGTCTCCCTTTCATGGCCACTTTGGACAGCCACAAAACCATGAGTCAAAAACAGTTACAATGAATTTAAATAATAATTCTCAGTAGGAGAGATAAAGTCTTCCTATTCCACTTACCCTCCACATCATGATAAACTAACCATTAAAGCTATTCTCAACAATCATGCTCAATAATTTATATAATACTTTAGAAGGTTTAGTGGGTCTGTCAAAATCGGAAATAAAAAAATTAGTGGATTATTCCTAATTTTAATTCAATTTTGTTCATAATTTGATAAGATATTGATTTCAACTAAATTTCAATCTAATCAGAATTGCTGGCAGTGTATGTTCTATGCACCAGGCAATATAAATTCTC
>CAUYPK010050751.1:0-18496 GCA_963574355.1 Loris lydekkerianus
CTGGAACATATTCTTCTTAGTAAAGTATCTCAAGAATGGAAGAAAAAGTATCCAATGTACTCAGCCCTACTATGAAACTAATTTATGGCTTTCACATGAAAGCTATAACCCAGTTATAACCTAAGCATATGGGGAAAGGGGAGATGCAGGGGGAGGGCGGGGGGAGGTGGGCAGAGGGAGGGTGATTGGTGGGACTACACCTGCAGTGCATCTTACAAGGGTATATGTGAAAAACTTAGTAAATATAGAATATAAATGTCTTAACACAATAATTAAGAGAATGCCAGGAAGGCTATGTTAACCAGTGTGATGAAAATGTGTCAAACGGTCTATAAAACCAGTGTATGGTGCTCCATGATCACATTAAAGTACACAGCTATGATTTAATAATAATAAAAAAAACCTTCCGAAGAAAACTAAGTCTAGATGGTTTTTCTAGTGAACTGTAGCAAACAATCATTAATTTAATATAATCCTGAAATTCAACAGGCTATTCTATAGAAATTAACTTGCTGATTCAAACTTCTACATGTAAATATAAAGGTACCAGAGTAATCAACACAATCCTGAAATAAATCAGCCTTTCATATCCCTTGGTTCCACATGTAGGGAGTCAGCCAATCTTAGACCATAAATATTCAAAAATGTCTGAATATGTACAGAAGTTTTTCTTGTCATTATTCTCTAAACAATACAGTATAATAACTATTTATATAGCATTTACCATGTATTAAATTTTAGACATTTATTAAGCAATCTAGAGATGATTTCAAGGTGTACAGAAGAATATGCATAGGTTATATGCAAACACTACCCCATTTTATATAAAGCTTCTGTGGATTTTGGTATCTGCAAGAGGTCCTGGAATAAATCCCCTACAGACACAAAGGGTTGACTATAAGGTCAATCTTGAACTCTTGTGGAAAATACAGGAGGAATAAATACACAAGTGACATCTAAACTTGAAAAATACAAGCCAAGAAAATAAAATTATAAATTAATATCCTTAACAAATACAGATGCAAAAATTAACAATTTGAATCTAGAAATATATACCAAAGTGGAGTCTATCTCAAAAACATAAGGTTGACTTAACAGTTTAAAAAACAACAACAAAAACCATCAAGGTAAGTCTCCATATTAACAGGATAAAGCAGAAAACCCTATGATCATCACCATAGGTGCAGTAAAAGGATCAAACATAATTTAACATCCATTCATGATAAAAGCTCTAAGCAAATTGATAGAAATCCCCAACCTGACAAAGGGCAGCGATGAAATATCTGTAGCTAAAATATTTAATGTTGATATAATGAGTGCATTCCTTTTATAATGAAGAACAAGGGAAGTATATCAGTTTTTTTATTCATTATTAGACTAGAGGTCCTAATAATAGAAAAGAAATAAAAGGCATAAAGATTGGAAAAGAAGCAAAATTGTCTCTATTCACAGATAATATTGTTTACATGGGCAATCCTAATTAATCTACAAAAAACCCTAGTATAACAAGATTTCAAGATATAAAATCATATACAAAAAGATCAAATTTACCTTTATGTGCTGGTCGCAATCAATAGAAAAACAATTTTAAAAATATACTTAAAATAGCATCAGAAACAACATACTTAAGAATAAATTTAACAAAAGATGTGCAGTTCCTTTACACTAAAAACTATAAAATACATACATGTTAGAGAGAAATTAAAGATGACTCACATGAAGAGATCTATCTATGGATTGGAAAACTCAACTGTTAAAATGACTTACATGAAGAGATCTATCTATGGACTGAAAAACTCAACTCCCCAAATTCATTTCAATCCTAATCAGAATTCCAGGGTCTTTGGTGAATAGAAATTGAAAAATTGATCCAAACATTTGTACGAAAGTCAAAGGTCCTAGAACAAATAAAACGATCTTAAAAAACAAACATAGAAGACTCATACCATTGCTTTCAAGATTTACTATATAGTTACAGTAATTAAGACAATGTGGCATTGGCTAAAGGATAAATGAATGTATGAAAACTGAAGTCCAGAGAGTTCAAGTAACTCACCCAAGATCACACAGCTGGTAAGTGGTAGAAATGGGATTCATATTCCAGCAGTCAAGATTTGGAGCTTGTGCGTACAAACAATACACAGACTGCTTCTCCCCAACACAGTCTCACTAAAAACCAATCACTTCCCATAGATCCCTTATTAAAACCAGGCAAAATATAAAAAATTATATATATGATTGAGGCAAAACCTTCCACCAGCAAAAAGATTAGCACTTGATGAAGGCTTAGATGATTGTTAGCCTTTTTAAACAATAAATAATTAAGTAATGAACTTTTTTTTAGACATAATGCTGTTGCACTTTTTTTTCTTTTGAGAGTCTTACTCTGTTGCCCTGGGTGGAGTGCTGTGGCATCATTACAGCTCACAGAAACCTCAAACTCTTGGGCTCAAGTGATCTTCCTGCCTCAGCCTCCCAAGTAGCGGGGACTATAGGCGCCGCCATAATGCCCAGCTAGTTTTTCTATTTTTAGGAAAAAACTAGCTTACTTAGGCGGCTAGTTTGAACTTCTGAGCTCAAGCAATCCACCTGAGCCTCCCAGAGTGCTAGGATTATAGGCATGAGCCAGTGAGCCCAGCCACTACTGCACACTTCATGGACCACAGTATCAACATAACTTCATAAGCATGGGAAACCAAAAAACTGGTGTGACCCTTTATTGTAGTGATCTGAAACCAAACCCTCAGAATCTCCAAAGTATGACGGACATACAGTAAGATGCCTTAATTTGTTTAAGACGTGTGCACATGCTGAGCAAATAAATTAAGACACAATTATTTATGTTACTGGAGGTAACAGAGGGTTAGAGAACAGTCTCCATGCCGAACCATAATTTCTCTCTTCTTTGAATTCTTGTGTTTCTTACTGCCTGCTCTAGCCCCCAGCTGCTTATTCAAAATGTTGTCTTCAAACAGTAGCATCCTTTACAGGTGGGGTTTATGATAACTGCAGCCCACCAGAGCTGGGATTCTCCCTGGGCTGGGCGCGGTGGCTCACACCTATAATTGTAACACTCTGGGAGGCTGAGGCAGGTGGACTGCTTAAGCTCAGGAGTTCGAGACCAGGCTGAGCAAGAGAGAGATCCTGTCTCTACTAAAAACAGAAAAACTAGCCAGATGTTGTGGTGGGCGCCTATAGTCCTAGCTACTTGGAGACTGAGGCAAGAGGATAGCCCAAGTCCAGGAGTTTGAGGTTGCTGTGAGCTATGACGCCAGGGTCCTCTACCCAGGGGACAGAATCACTAACTCCTGCTCTTAATCCTCCATGCCCTGGTGGTGTTCTAAAATGTTCTATGCATTCACTTCATGTCACCCCACAGTAGAGCTGAAATTTTCATCTAAGTAGGGACTGTGTTCATCCCAACAAACCTTTACTAGATGCCTGGTATGCATAAAATCCCTGTCACTCAAGTCTTTTGACACTGAGCCAATGTTAGTCGCTTAAAAATGAGAGCAGATGCAAATTTAATGTATTCAATTTTCATTATAAAAGAATTAAAATTTCCTTTAAACTAGTGAGCCCTCTAAGCATATTTAAAATAGGACTCAACTTATGGGGAAAAAAAAAAAAAAAAAAAAGCACCCAAACCAAAACTCTCACTTTACTGAATACCCTTCAAAAAAGACACAAATTACATAAATGTGAATTCCACTTGAGGTGGGAATATTTCATTTTCCCTTTAAGAAATAGATTCTCAAAAGAAATAGGTCATTTTGCTTCTTTAAGCTCCTATTGTGTTATTTCGAGTGTAATGAGTGAAGACTGAATAGAATAGGGAAATTCAGGAAGGAAATATTCTCTCAGTCGTTTTTAGAAGCCATTAATAAGACCAATTCCCAAGGGGATTTCTTTTGGTTAAAATTAGATAGAGAGAGATACAGGTGTCATATAAAGATATGATATGATATCCTGGGGTTAATTTATACAGTAGATGGGTTGTGTATCAGACCTGTTTTTCCTGCTTCCTTCAAAAGAAAAGAATCTTTTGTCTCCTTAAACTTGGCCATATACAAAAATTATGGTTTTGCTTATTTGCATGATTTTATCTAAGGAAAGTTTTCAATAAACTTGGATGATACAAGCATCTCCTCTGAATTTGGGTGCTGGCTTTTCAGTGCTAACAGCTGCAGCCCACTGATAAGTGCGTTCAAGACAAGAGGTCAGGGAACTTCCACAGAAGCAGTAACACTCATCTTCTTCAGATGTACCCCATCTAAACTGTGCCCCCATGTCCATCAAGGTTTTCACCAGGGCACCCAGCCCACTCAGCTATCAAGTATGACATGGGAAAGTCATGTCTTCTACAGGGGCTGGATTCTAAAATCTCCTGTAGTCAGTTTCTTAGCTGAGCACCAGGGACAAGGCAGGGCACATGGTTCCTGTGTATGACTCTCTACAGTACTGATGCCCCCTGAGGACACTTGACACTGTCCCTGGGCATGAGATCCTTGCACAGAGTGGCAGGCCTTTGGCCACGCTTTTACATCTTTCCAGGATACACGAGTTAAATGTGTATTTGATGAAACTCACTATATTTATTTTGTACCGTCTAGAAGCTTACAATAAACACCACTATGTAGTAGAGAACGGCACAGTAAAACTGAGCTGAAGGCTATCAATGAGAAAGGAGTGGAAAGAAGAGTGGGCCAGTGGCAGCTGGTGTGGTCAGAGAAGCAATATCCTGACCATGTGTAGTGACCGTCATACAGAAGAGGGCCAGTCCTGGGCGGTGCCTTGGCTCAAGGAGCAGGGTGCCAGCCCCATATACTGGGGTTGGCCACTTCAAGTCTTCAAGTCTGCAAAAAAACTGCAAAAAAAAAAAAAAAAAAAGAGGGCCAGTCATGGTACCAGAACCTACTGAAACTGCAGATTCCTCTCCAGTGACCTCTTCTTCGACATTTACTAAATGTAAATATAACTTTTATTCATGTTAAGAAAACACTGAAGACCTTTTCGCTATTTATGTCTGAGCTCATGAAACATTTATAAGTGGCCCAGACTTTACATCTCTTAAAGGAAAAAGGAGCCTTATACACGTGCTGTGGGACACAGAAGCTCTTATAGGGAAAACACTAGGCAGACAGGGTCCCTTGAGGGGTGTCAGGACTGCAGGACTGGTCAGCTTACAGAACCCAGTGGAGAACAGAGGGAGGATCTGTGTCCTGGGGATCAAGCTGACCCTTCCCCCCTACCTAAGGTTTCTCCAGAGAAAAAGACTTTGAATTCATGTGCGATCATAACAATGAAATCACATGTCCAGGATATGATTAAGACTTCTGCTATGAAAAATCTGTATAATATATGATAAATAGATGGGAATTGGTACCTTTGACATTTTTGAATGACCCACAGTAACAGGGGCTTGAGTGAAGATGAGTGGGCAGCGTGGTGTGATGGCAGAGTCTGGAAGCAAACAGACCTCTGCTGAATCCCAGGAGCAGGCAGCAGGGCCTGCTACCTAATCTACTGGGCTTCTGGTTTATCTGTAACAGTAAGACAATTCACTTTATAGAGACACAAGCTTTATGAGATAAATTACGGAATGTGCTCAGTGCTCTGCTGGCAAAGTGGAAAGTACTCAGTAAAAGTCAGTTTTCACTGTTTATCAGATAAGGCACGTTGAGGGGGCTGACCAAGAGAACATCAAGGAAACCAGTGAGGACTACTGCTCCATCAACTCTTAAGACTTCACCTGATCAGAGCTCACTGCAGTCTTGCTTCCAGCACTCCTGAGCTCAAGTGATTCTCCTACTTCAGCCTCCAACATACAGGTCTATACTGGGACTACAGGTGCACATCACCACACTGGACTAATTTTTCTTATTTTTCTTGTACAAACCGGTGGTCTCCAGCTCTTGGCCTCAAGCAATCTTCCCACCTCTGCCTCCCACAGTGCTAGGATGACAGGTGTGCACTATATGCCCACTGACTTTTCTCTTTGTGGAGAGGGAACTGGCTAGTAGTGGGCCATTGAAGGGCTGGGAGAGGGAAGAGAAAAGACCCAGGCTGGAGTTCCAGCTCTTTGATGCTTTGTAGGCCCCAGCAAGCAGGATGGGATAGAGGGTCTGCCGCTGCTGCCACCAACCCCCCACTCCCACCCACAACTGAGTCAGCTCCCCTTCCGTGCCTTTCTGGAAGTCCTCGTGACAGTTATGTCGTCACCAGCCACATCAGACTCCAAGGGAAGCTAGGAAATGTAGTTTTCCAGGGGCAAATTGCTTTCCTGAAAAATAAAAATAAAAAAACTGGGGATTCTGTTCCTAAGGAATAGGAGAATAGGTATCTGATAGGCGAGTGGCAGTCTCTTCCACAGCGCTTGAAATGAGAGTTGCTTACACTAAGGTGTGTGTGTGAGGAAGTTCAACAGGATTTAGTTCACAGTCACTATTTACCTTTCTGGAAGTGCACAGAAAAATAGATATGCTTATGTGATGTAAGTTGTCTTTGAAATGGGAATTGTCAGAAGGAGTTACATGTTAGGACCAAAAAAAGTCAACTCACAATTATTTGCCTTATACCTTTTCAAGGAAACAATATTCACCTGCGTTTTATCACTTGATTCTCCTCCCTTCTCCTGCCGCAAGTGTGGGAAAAAGAGATTTTAAAACAATATTTAAAAAAATTTTGTTGTTGTTGTTGTTGCAGTCATCATTGTTTAGATGGCCTGGGCCGGGTTCGACAAACCTGCCAGCATGGGTGTATGTGGCTGGCGCCCTACAAAACATTTTTCTAAAAACAATATTCTGTCACTTTAAAACTTGTTTCTTGAATGGTATGTTTTTCTTTTCTGTTTTTGGAGCCAGAGTCTCACTTTGCTGCTTTTGGTAAAGTGCTGTGGCTTTATAGCTGCCATGGCGTAGTAGCTCACAGCAACCTCAAACTTATGGGCTCAAGCGATTCTCTTGCCTCAGCCTCCTCAATAGCTGGGTGCCCGCCACAGCGCCTGGCTATTTTTAGAGATGGGGGTCTCGGGCTGGCTCAGGCTGGTCTTGAACCTGTGAGCTCAGGCAATCCACCCACCTTGGCTTCCCAGAGTGCTAGGATTATAGGCATAAGCAACTACCCCCAGCCTCTTTTTCCTTTTTAACTCCTGTATTTACATCAGTTGCCTGGCAAAAGTATGACTGTTTTCAATAATCTTTGTGTTCTAATAACATGCCTTTTAAAAAATACTAAATTTCAGTCTCAAGTTTTTTGTGAATAATGTCTCATATTTCTATAGCATCTAGATTTCTATTTTATTCCTAAGTGCCCAGAGCATTAGGTATAAAAAATTTCAATATTTTAAGTACTCCTTTTAGATTATTTTTTTTTAGTTGTATTTTTTTTTTCTCTCTTTTTTTTTTTTTTTTTTTGAGATACAATTTACATACAGGAAAATTCACTCTGGTGTACTTTGAGTTTTGAAACACCCATGGTCAGATAATTACCACTACTGTAATCCAGATCTACAACAGTTCTTTCACCACCCACCTCCAACCCCCTGCCTTATATTTAGTAATTATATAGCTGCCCATAAACATTTATGTACAGGTTTTGTGTGAACCTAAATTTCACTTGAGTAAATATGTACGAGTGGGATTGCTGGGTCACCAGTTACTTACTCAAAGCTCCAAATCAAGAGTTACCTTAGCTATCAAGTTTTTATTAAGCACCTTGACCGTTATTCCCAAAGATCTGCACAATGACTTACTCAAAAGAGAAACTGGCACCAATACTGTAGGCAGCAACCCAGGGGGGCACTGATAAAGAAGGTAGAATTGACGGGACAAAATGTATCAGGATCCATTTTGCATTCTGCCCATCATAATAGAAATAGGACATATTAGATATCAGAAGGGAACAAAGAAATATGGTTTCACAATGAATACTTTCCCATTTCCCTCGGTAATTTATACTTTCTTCTATTACTACTCCTACAAATCACATTTTTAAAATTTTCAGGTTAATATGAGGGTGTAAACAATTAGGTTATGTTGTTTGTGTTTGTCAGGCAAAGTCCAAGTTGTAATTGAGCCCTTCACCCAGTAGGTGTGCCAGATACCCTTATGCTGTGCCCATTAGGTGAAAGCTGCTCCCTCCTCCCCTGTACCCTCATTCTTCTCCCTTTCCTGCCTCTTGAATTTAATTTAGTTGTGTGTTTCTTTTGTGTGGGCATGTTGTTGTTTTTCTATTGGTTTCGTGTTAGTATTGAGTACATTCGATACTTGTTTTTCCATTCCTGTGATACTTCCCTAAGCAGAATAATTCTTCAACTCCATACAGATTAATACAAAAGATGAAAAGTCACTGTCTTTTTTTTATTATTATTATTATTATTATTTCAGGTTAATGTGACAGCACAACTAGGTTACAATGTTTGCATTTGTTAGGTAGAGTCCCTCTTGTAGTTGTGTCCTACACCTCAAAGGTGCGTATGCCAATACCCTTACACTGTGTCCATCCAGTGGGAGCCCACCAATCCCCTCCTCTCCTCTCTTCCCCTCCCTTATTCTCCCTTCCCACAACTTGAATTGAGTTTTTCTCTTGTGTGGGCATGTATTAGATCATCTACTAACTTCATACTAGAATTGAGTACATTGGATATTTGTTTTGCCATTACTGTGAAACTTTACTAAGAAAAATGTGTTTCAGCTCCATCCAGGTTAATACAAAAGATGTAAAGTCTCCATCTTTTTATGGCTGCATAGTATTCCATGGTAAACATATACCACAGTTTGTTAATCCATTCCTAGATTGATGGGCATTTGGGCTGATTCTACATCTTGGCAATCATAAATTGAGCTGTGATAAACAATCTAGTGCAAATGTCCTTATGACAAAATGATTTTTTTCCTTCTGCATAGATGCCTAGTGGTGGGATTGTGGGGTCAAATGGGAGGTCTAATTTGAGTTCTTTGAGGATTCTCCATACTTCTTTCCATAGAGGCTGTTTTAGTTTGCAGTCTCACCAACAGTGTAAAAGTGTTCCCCTCTCTCTACATCCATGCCGGCATCTGCAGTTTTGGAACTTTGTGATGTGGGCTATTCTTACCAGAGTTAGGTGGTATCTTAGGGTGGTTTTGATTTGCAGTTCTCCAATGATTAGGGACAATGAGCATTTTTTTCATGTGTTTTTCAGCCATTCGTCTGTCTTCTTCAGAGAAGATTCTGTTCACATCTCTTGCCCATTTATAAATGGGATTTTTTGTTCTTTTCTTGTTGATTAGTTTGAGTTCTTGGTAAATTCTAGTTATCAACCCTTTGGCAGATTTGTACCATGCAAATATCTTTTCCCACTCTGAAGGTTGTCTGTATGCTTTAGTTCTTGTGCCCTTAGCTGTGTTCAAATCACATTTCTGAACTTTTAAAATATTGCTGAAGAAAATTGGAATGACTTTTGGAGGTCCTGGTGCATTATGAAGCCTGCTTATATGGAAACTTCCAAGGAAGAGCTTGCTGTAATAAATGCTACCAAAAAAACCTTATAAGAGATGTGTTGGGATTTCCTGAGTCAAACATGACATATTACTCCTTTACAGAAGCAAAACTAAAAGGAAACTCATATGAAATCTCATCCCCCCACATACATATTTGGAGAAAACCAAAGCCAGAGAGAAATACATTGTCCAAGGGCACAAGCTACTGTGTGGTATAATCCAGGGCTAGACTTCACAGGGGCAGTGCAGACAGAAGCATGGACATGAGTGTATCTTCAATATCATTCCCATGATCGTAGCTCCCAGTGGCATAATACTTTACCTAATATTAGGTAACAAAAGGAGAGGAACAAAAGCAGTACCTATCGGGTTTTCTTTAAGGTAAATATTTCATTACAGGGTCTCAGTAATTCTTCCAATCATAGAATGGATTGAAACTAGAAGTGGTAACAAACTGATCAACTTCAGGGTTTATGTTGTTGGAAAACTCTACCAATGATGAATAATCTGTGTTACATGTACAAAAGGGAGGGGTAACACTGCTAGATTTCTTTTAATTGTGAAGAGACGTAGTTTTCAGTTAAAAAAAAAAAAATAAGACTCATTCTCATCCTGGGAAAGCACTACTGAAATCTCTAACAGGACAGAATGTGGCTACCTCCCTAATAAATTATCTCAGAAAAAGATGAGAGAAGCCCCATCTGATGAGCGTACCAGTGGGACTACAACTGTGCCTTCTTTCCTGGTCAGGCATTTACTCACTGTGCCATCTGTGTTCCTAAGCACAACTCAAGAGAGGCTGGAAATAACGGTGAACACCTTACACCCCGTCCTGAATTTGTCTTATTTTTGAAATCTTTATTCAGAAGACGCGCTGGTGCTAATGCTACAACTTAGGTTTGTGAGCATTTCAAAGTTTAAAAATTAATTTAAAAGTGTCCATTACACATTTATGGGGTCCTGATACTGATATGGATATCACTCATCAGTTGTGGGGAAGCCTGGTCATAAGCATTTTTAAAATATCACAAATTCTTTGCTTCCAAGTCTATTAAAACTTCTGTCCTTGGCTCCCAAATGTTCATACCTGAATGGTGTGATACACATACAAGAACAGGCCCTGTAGCCTATAACAGGTGGTGACAGTGAAACATATGTATACACAGATTAAGGGAACACACCACAAATGTCATTTGTCTCCCACTCATTGGAAATGTATTGCATGACTCAGAGTACAACTCACAGGATGCTCCCCCCTCAACAATAGATCTGAAATTACCTAAACATTTTCTAGGGACAATAGAAATGAACCTAATTGATTCACCAATAAATCAATGAAAATAATATTTGCAAGGGAAAACAGAGGGAGATAAAATACTATAAATAATGAGTGAATTGCCATTGTACATACAGTAAGTTATCCAATTTGGTTTTCAATTGGCTCAGTAGAAATAGTTATTCCATTTAATCTTTCCTATTAAGATCATAAGTAATTTGTGAGTTGAAGATATATAAACTTAAGTTATCTATGCAATATCTTAGGAAGATATTCTTTGGGCAGGTATTTATTGAATACCACCAATTCTCAGATCTCCCTCTATTAGATATCATAATGTGTAGGCTACCTTTGTATTTTTCAATCATTTAAAAAATAGTGTGTATGTAGCTTTGCAAAAAAATGAGGTAAACCCACACCCATACATCACTCTAACTTATGTGCTATAAAAGTCAATCAATACCTGTATAAATTCTTTGTTCTAAAGCTCTCCTTGTACTTACTGACTGAACACCTAGGGTAGAAGCTCACCCTGGTAAGGAAAACAGCATGTGTGTGGAGTTAAACAGATCTGCGTTCAAATTGCTTCTATTCTACTTATTAACTATAGGACCGAACATGTCAGAGCCTTAGTTCGCTCAACTGTGAGATAAGAAAAATACTAATTCCACTGAGGTTTTGGAGGATTGAATTAAACAGGAACCGTCTGCAAAGCACCCAAGACGGTGTTTGGCACGTGATGGGGTAAGAGACGGCCACCAGCGCATGCAATGAAGATGTCACACTGGGGAGCAGCTGCATACCACCAGTTTACTTTGGAAAGGACCATTAACACCTGCTAAAAAGTGATTTTATGTTCTTTTTGTTTAGGTAAATATCTTTCAAGCTATTACTGGAATAAAATCACAATGCTGAACAAATCAGGCAGAGAGAGAACATGTGATGAAAAAGTTAGCAGACGATTGATAGAGGAAAGAATAAAAACACCCCCCCCCCAAAAAAAAAGATAGCAAACCTGCCTAGTTTTATAAAGAATTATATAAGCAAATGGTAAAGGGGGTGAGGGAATCAGGGTGGGGAATACAAGGCTAATGTTACTACGTTGGATTTAGTGTTAGCTCTATGGAATGCCATTCAATCAAAAATGACTTTCATTATCATTGGCTATGTGAAAAATAGAAACTAACAGATGTTTTCAATTAATAGAGTCATTAAAACTCCAGTGGAACATGGAAATAATTTTTCAGCTTCTGAAATAGGTATTGTTTTTGTTTTTTTGAAATAAATGTTCTAAAACTTTCATCCTATTTTAAAAAGTCAATAATGTTCATCACCACTTCACAACAAAACAAGTACAACAATCACAACTTTGGAAATTTCCAATAATACACCATTCTATTACACTAGAAATTAGTAAAACTAGCCAAATAACCAGTTATCCTGGTAGAAAACGTTGCTCATTTCACTAGATTTCTAGGGAGGTGTATTTTCCTCTAATTTGGTCTTGAGATCTCTCTCTGGAAAACAGCTCTCAATTCTAGCCCTGCCTCAATGGGGCCTGGGGGAATAGACGGCTTGTGGCTATATACAGTGCCTTTCACAGGCTACTTCTTTACTCTGGCTTAGGGCCCAAGTTTCTGACACACGGACACATGACCAGGGGTCTCTCTCACAGGAACTTGGCTATACTAGCAGACACCCTTTGTGGCTCTTGTCTGTCCTGTGTCCAACCCTGACCCAGAGAGAAATTAGGTTCAGGTGAGTTGGGTGGTTCAGGTGAGATAGACCAGGCATCACAGTAAAACTCCTGAGATAATAGAAGCCTTCTATCATTCACATGCCCAGAGAGAAGAAGGCAGCCCACCTCGCCCATGTGAGCTACCAGCAAGTGGGAAGTGAGCCAGAGAAGGCCTACACCTTCATTAAGGTTCACGGGCATTATCCCTAAGGCTTTCCCAGGGGCCACAGATTGGGCAGGTCAAAGAAAACACGCACATGGGAAGAGTCCTTATTTACTTGATTTTGGTGTCAACCAACTACGATTCCTCATTCATGCCCAGAAGCTGTAGGATGTGCTAGGTTTGGGGTCTGTGGGATGAGGAACAGGCAGCTATAACGCAGAAGAGTACACATTTTAACTAGGCCAAAGGCAATGGGCACTTACCACTGCGTTTCAAGTAACACACATCAGGCCTAAAAAGGGATACAGAAGCAGCAACTGTATTAAACAAATTTATGACCAAGGATACTTGATCACATTCTATTACCTTAAACAGGCATAACAAATGTTTTCCTATAAAATCTGATTTCAGAGACCTCAAGAAACCCCTCAGACCAAAGACATCTCCAGATACCACTCCAAGTTCCCCATTGGCAAGTTGTTCCATTTAATTGTTAAAGATTGCATTTGGTTCCGTAACCATTTATTAATCATTGACTATTATCTACTATTTATTGATCAATAACAATGTGCTGCTTTACATGCTCTCTCATTTAAACCTCAAGAACAAGCCACTGGGATACACATATGTATCCCTCTGTAAAGGTAAGTATACTGAGGCTCAGAGCGGTTATGGAACCGCCTAGTCACACAGCTGGTAAGTGGCAGGGTCAGGATTCCAATTCAGGTCTGTATGACTTCAAAGTCTCTTCACAATTCAATCTTCCTTTGGTTGCCTTTTAAAATACAGGCTGGTGTAAGATTAGCCCACATCACAAAATCCAAAGTTGAAGATGCTGGCATGGATGTGGAGAGAGGGGAACACTTTTACACTGTTGGTGGGACTGCAAACTAATACAGCCTTTATGGAAAGAAGTATGGAGAATCCTCAAAGAACTCAAATTAGACCTCCCATTTGACCCCACAATCCCACTAGTAGGCATCTACACAGAAGAAAAAATTCATTTTATCATAAGGACATTTACACTAGATTGTTTATCACAGCTCAATTCACATTGGCCACGAAGTGGGATCAACCCAAATGCCAATCAACCCAGGAATGGATTAACAGATTGTGGTATATATAGACCATGGAATACAATTCATCCACAAAAAAGGTGGTGACTTTACATCTTTTGCATTAACTTGGATGGAGCTGAAACATATTATTCTCATAAAGCATCACAAGAATGAAAAAGCAAATATCCAATGTACTTAATACTAATATGAAGCTAGTGGATAATCTAATACATGCCTACATAGGAGAAAAACTCATTTTAGTTCAAGCTGGGAGGGGGAGTGGGGGAGAGGGAACAGAGGAAGGGAGTTTGGGGTGTTCCCACTAAATGTGCACAATTTAGGGGTATATGGCAAACCCCATATATAACAAGAGGGATATCGCCTAACAAATTCAAGTATTGTGACTTGGTTGTTTGTACCCTCATATTAACCTGAAATTTAAAAATAAATAAATAAATAAATTACAGGCTGAGTACATTAGGTGGATCTTGCCTATAATCCCAGAACTTTGGGAAGGCAGAGGCAGGAGGATCACTTGAGACCAGGTGTTCAGGACCAGCTTGGGCAACACAGGGAGACCCTGTCCCTACAAAAATAATTTTTTTTCATACTAGCTGGGCTTGGTGGAACACACGTGTGGTCCTAGCTCTTTGGGAGGCTGAGGCAGGAAGATAGCTTGAGCCCAGGAGTTCGAGCCTGCAGTGAGCTATGACTACTACCCTGCACTCTAGCCTGGGTGACCAAGCAAGACCATGTCTCTAAATAAATAAATAAAATATAAACATTATTGAAATTCTCATAAAAACCTGACATCTAGGTATAAATAATGTTTCCTCTCTCTGTTTCTCACTGACAGGGCTCAGACCACAGGAGAGCCAAGTCTTTATATGAAAGTTAGGAAATTGATGGGAAAATGAGCACATTTGGTTAATTTGAGTCCTACCCACCCATGAACCACCTTTCTTATCCCCCTTTCTCCTTGGAACCCTGCTGAGCCTCCTTATGTGGTACCTGCCTTGCTTGGAGACCTCAGTGAGCTCACCCAAGGCATTTACCTTCCAAAGGGAATCTAAGTCTTCTCATGTTCCAGCCTTCACCTGCCCCCCTCTTTCCAGATCCATAGTCAGAGTCACATTCCAACTGCACTGGGGGTCAAATAAAAAGTCAAGCCAGAGAGATAAAGGCTTATACTCAAGAGCGACATTATCGTGCAAACTTAACTTTTCAGCTTATATAAATGTAACAAGTTTCACAAGGTCAGTACAGGCTTGGGCAATCTGTGCAGGGATGTATTCTGAGGGAAGGGAGGAACATGGTTTTAAATTGTGCTTTAGAAACCAGCTGTCTTAACAGAGCCTTTGGATTCAATATGGAAGCTTGTGCAATTGGGAGCAATTCTCATGGAAATTTGGGCTCAATGGTATCCTATAGAATTTGTCAGAAACTTCTTAGAATAATGGAAAGCAATATGTGTTGTGAGTTCCATCTTGTGTGGGCTGTTCTCCTATCCCCCCAACTATGCTCCCTGAGGGGACACAGCAGACTCTTCCACGACCTGCTGGAGGGGGTCAGCGGGGTCACAGCAGCAGCTGAGCAGGGGAGGGGGCACTGGTGTGTCTGGGTACTGTTTTCAGCTGTGTGGTCTCTAGCTTTCCTGGAGGTCCTCTGAAGGTCCCGATACCCTTTGGCAAGTTACTTCTCTGCTGATGCCCTTTGGCAAGTTACTTCTCTGCTGATGCTATGGAGAGTGGTGGGTTTGCTGTAAGCATTCTGAAACCTCAGTCCAGGTCATTGTGGCCCTACGGTGCCTAAGATAAGAGAGGCTGAGAAGGAGAGCCAGAGACTTAAGGAGGGAGCAGCTCTTCTTGAAGACAGAGCAGAAAGAAATCTCCAAAGGGAGGAAGACTCTCAGGGAATAAGAAGAGGAGCCACAGGAGGTCCAGCCATCTCATCCTTTCCATTGCAGACCTCAAGACATCTCCAGCTGATTATGCTAGGGAAATCAGAAAGCCCTCTGAGATGGATGCTTTCACTTCACTCCTTAACCACAGCATGCCGACTCACTTAACTCCTTAACCACAGCACACTGGACAGCCATTCCATCTCCTTTTGGCTATAACCATACCCTAAATTGCAAAAAAAAAACAAACCAAAAAAACCCAAAAACACCCAATACTGACAAAACATGCTTTACTACTGGTATACAGTGAGATGTTTTAATACTTTTAGAAATGCATATGGTAATATGTAGCAGAAGCATTATTACTATTTATATTCTTTTATCTGGTCATTCTACTCATAAGTATTATCCTAACCCAACACAAAAGGGATAAGTACAATAAAGTTAATTGTTAATTGCTTTCAAAATGTACAACTCCATAAAGATCTAACATTAAGGAAATGGTTTAGTAAATTATGGAACATGCTTACAATAATCAGTACACTAGTAAGTAGACATTTTATATAATTATGTTGTAATGAGGATTTACTTATATCAAGGAAAATGGCAGAATACATAATACTGATAGCATGTACAGTCTTGCTATAACTATATTATGATAAATAACTATAGATAGCATGATGCAAAAAGAAAAATAGTCAACTTTCAGAGTGGTGAAAATGTGAATGATTTTAATCTCATTGTTAAAAAATCTCATCTCCCCCAAATAATTTTTACACTTGAACTTAGCCAAAAGGCCGAGAAGCGATTCCCCCAGATCATTTAAAGTATCAAGCCTCAAAAATTTTTCAGTTGATATAACTGTCACCACTGGGTCAAACTAGCCTCAATTCAGCATAAATGTCTGTATACTGCAGCTGAGTATACAGACATTCCTTTCTGCGCAACACCAGGTATCCACATTCAACTACATTTTAAAAATTAGATTGAAAGAAAGTGTGTGTCTCTGTTTCATCTCCTCACCTAGTCAAACTCCTAAAGTCAAATAGAATTGTTCTAGACATGGAAAGTGCTTTTCAAAGCTATGTACAAATTGACCAGAGAGTAATACAGAAAACTATTTAAGGTGTTCTGAGGATTTAAAACATCAACTAGTTAAATAGAAGACTTAAAAGCATAAATTAAAAATCTGGACTTAAGCTTAGTTTCTGCTTATAATATAATACAGTGTTTCATTACATACTTACATAGTATCCATAATAGTAATAAATAAATATGCACATACGTCAATTGCCATGAAATCTGAATAATTTCTTGTTTCATTAGACAAGATATGAGGTCAGTGAATGGCATTACCCAGCCATTATAATAAACCATTTTCCATGTAGGATGTGATATAGTATGATGTGCCTTCATTAGTTATTATTTACTGATTGACTTAATATATGCATGTTTACATACATATATTAACTTCCCTACCATGGAGAATAATCAATTTACAAGGACAGAACTAATGGCAGCAATAAAAACAGTTATAAGTTACTGGGCTCTTGGCTTGGCACAGGGCAGGATGTTAAGCCCTTTACATAGACTATTTCATTTAATTTAATCATGCCACAGCCCCAAGTCAGGTGCTAATCTCATCTTCTTACCAATGAGACACTTGGAGCTCAACGTAGTTTGCACAGCAGACATGTCGTGATGCAGATCTGAACACAACATTCTCATTTGCAGAGGCTGTGGCCTTTAGTCAAATAGCAAGAGGTTCACAAAATGGAAATGCAAGTAGAGATGAGCAATGAATGAGGCTAGGAATGATAAAGTGTCTAGGAGAAGAGGATAAGTTGATCCAGTAGTTATTTATAACCCCTTATGATTTGATTAGACACATTCATACTTGTTACAAAGAGAGTTGAGAAGCCAAAACAGTATCCAGAGGGCCAAAGTAAATAAGAGATAATCAGTGCTAAGTCTTGGTGGGGCTCCAGAAATAAGAATGGTGTCTAAGGAACTAAAGATGAGGCCTTGAATTTGAGCAAGGAAAATAACCCCCATTTAGGAAAATTGTCTTTTTCAATTTCCCCAAGAAATATAATACTTCAAAATATGTAAATTATGCTAAAATCTAATTTTTTATCATGCTTCCCAATATACAAAATTGACTTTAAAAACACAAAATAATATTTTATATTATAAAATACTTAGTAAATATTTTTTAGAGGTTTTGTTTACTATTGGGAAATTGTCAAGAAAAGAACTAACCAGCAAATAACATTACAATGAAGAAAAATTTAATATAAATGAAGAAAGATATTCATGAAGTGGTAGAGAAACTTAGAATATAACTTAGTGAGAGCATAGATTTATTTAAAATGTTTATTACTGAGGATTTCCGGGGAAACTGCTATGGAGGCGGAGGCGGCGGCAGCGGTGGCGACAGTGATGTGGAAATTATACCCCAATTTCCTAACTGGTTAACAGTGGCATGGAAGATCAACTTGGGAGTCAGCAAGAGACTTCTGGACCCCAAGAGGAGGACAAAAACAGGGAAAAACTGGCAAGTGATTGCGTGTGTTCAATCGGTCTAAACCCACCAGCAACTTCCACAGGCCCGGGAACTTAAAGAGCAAGAGGAAGTGAAAGGAAAATTAGGGCAAGGAAACAGATAAAAGAAATCACTCATGAGGAAGGATCAGCAGAAAACTCCAGGCAACATGAAGAACCAGTCCAGAACAACCCCGCCAAGGGACCATGAGGTAGCTACTACAGAGGATTCCACCTATAAAGAAATGTTAGGAATGACAGAAAGGGAATTTAGAATACACATGATGAAAACAATGAAAGAAATGATGGAAACAATGAAGGAAACTGCTAATAAAGTG
>CAUYPK010050752.1:0-21897 GCA_963574355.1 Loris lydekkerianus
TCCCGAGCCTGACTAGAAGTAGATCCATCGAGCTACTTCCACGTAGCAATGACTCAGCAAGGCCCAGCCTGAAACTGTCTCTACCTAGATACAGCCAACGTGGTACCATGCCATTGGCCCAACCCTGTCACGCACCTCATCTCCCGCCTTCTTTCCCCGCCCCTTCCCCACGCTCTATATAAGCGACTGCTTAACGCAATAAAGTTGAGTTCCTGCTTAAAAAAAAAAAAAGAAAATGTGTCAAATGGTCTATGAAACTAGTGTATGGTGCCCCATGATCACATTAATGTACACAGCTATGATTTAATAAAAAAATAAAAAAAATAAATAAATAAATTACATCAATAAGACAAAAAAATAGAATTTATTTTTCATTGCTCAGCTTTCAATGATCATAATTGGAATTTTTCAATGCCATTGCATCCTTTACCTCCATCTCCACTCGGGAGATCCTGGTGCACCTGCTGCTTCCTTACCTCCTGCCATTTTAACTATGGAGCTCCACAAAGCAGGATTTAGCCAACGAAGATAAATTAGAGAGAAGCAGAGGTCAGCATGCAAAAGAAGACTTCCTGGAAATTAGAGCCATCTAGCCATGGGATGAAGTGACGTGGAAGGGAGGGAGCCCCCAGTGACGATGTATAAGAAGGGGCCAGGGTACTACTTGTCACCAGAGGTCTGTGTGGAACCTCCAGGGCATTGCCAAAACAGCCACACCTTTGTAGGTGAGATGTTTCCAGATTTAAAGATTGCATTCTGTACTTTCTAAAAGAGTACACTCACCTCTCATTCCTTGAGACCCTCAGTTCTTTTCTCCACAGTTCATGGGGTTGAATCCAGCCTGTTGGAGAATTGGAGTGTCCCAAGATAAAACACCAGATATCTGGAATCTCTGAAACTGCAGGAGGAGAAGGTGGCGTAATGAGTGTGTCTGTGCTTAACACACCCTGGAGGTGCCCAACCATGAAACACTAGCTGGACTTGCTGTCACTCTCTGGCCCAATCATGCAAACAATGCCATCGTGAGGCATGGCAGGGCCACCCCGACCATCAGTTTCCTGCCGTGGGCCAGAGGTTGCTCACAGGCTAAAATTGCTCACAAATTGCTCACACGCATTTGGCTTGACCAGTAGGATGGTGGTGTTTTTAATGTGTGGTTTTTTCCCTAAAAAACAAAACAGGTCAGCATGGTGATCATATGCCTGTAATCTCAGCACTTTTCAAGACTGAGGCAGGAGAATTTCTTGAGGCCAGACGTTTGAGACCAGTCTGGGTGATAGAGCAAGACTCCACCTCTATTAAAAAAAAAAAAAAGAAAAGAAAAGAAAAGAAAGAAAAGATAAAAAAAGAAGAAAAGAAAAGAAAAAAATTAAAATTAAAAACAATGAAGCAAGGCATGGAGATCTTCAGGTTGCAGAGTGGGGCCTGCATCCCAGTAGGATTGGAGCTGGAGTGCCAGGCACGTGGATCGCCTTCTGTGGCTCCCTCCTGTGCTCCCCTCTATTCCTGTCACCATCAGCCCCCGTGTCCTAGTGTGGCCTCTCCAGGAGCAGGTCCAAAGACCAGAATTGGAGAGCAGGTAGTTTATTTTGGAGTTGATACTAGCAAACACCTGTACAGTGTGGGCCAGTAAGACAGGGAAGAGGGAGCCCCTAACGGGAGATGGCCGAGAAAGCTCCTATTGCAGACAGCTGGAGTTGAATCCTTTGGGGCCAGGAAAGGGGCAAGGGAGCTGGGGTACTTGTACACCCCACCTGGCAGTTGTCTGTTGAGGCTGCTCTGTCAGGGAGAGATCCACTGGCCAGAGAATGCCCTCAGCAAATGAAAAGCCAGTCCTGGCACCGTGGAGAGTTCAGAGCACACAGAACTGAAATGGTCAGTTCTTCTGGGCGGCCTAGGGGCAGGTGCCAACGGCTTCTGCTATGAGTCTGTTAAGATGTTTAAGTCTAGCCCAGATGCAGTGGCTCACATCTGTGATCCCAGACTTTTGAGAGGCTAAGGTGGGAAGCTCACTCGAGCCCAGGAGTTTAAGGCTGCAATGAGCTATGACGATGCCATGGCACTCTAGTCTGGCCAACAAGTAAGAGACCCTATCTCAAAAAAAAAGTTTGACATTGTTACCATTAAATCCTTTTATCCAGCTCTGATAAAAAAAGAAATTGCCGATTATTCCCTATGTCCTCGGACTCAATTTCTTTTGTTCTGTGTTAGTTGGATACTGTGGGATTGGGGGGAGGTGCTCTTTGTCCCATAACAGAAAGTCACCAGCTTCACAGAGCCTCAGGGCTCAGTCCTCCCACATCTCCAGATGGGGCTGGGGTTCTTGACAGCACAGACAAAACCAAGCCCCCTGGGTCCTCTCTTTTCTCCTCCCACATTCAGCCAGTTCTGCTCTTTCCTTCTGGAACATGTAAATTCTTCAACTCTCTTGTTCCTTCTAAGATTAGACAGCCAACTGGTTTCTACAGCAAGTTGTGGGGGAATTAATTGGAGGGGAGGGATTAACAACCCTTCCCTAAGCCCACCCTCCAAGTCTGAGTCATTCAAATGATGCCTTTTTAAGTGCTTCCATCTTTGCTGGCATCCTCTTACTGACCAGAGGAAGAGCAGCAGACGGGAGACAGCGGGCCCCAAGCTGCCCTCATGGCCATAACATTTCCTGGCACCAAAGGGTTGGTGATGTGTACAAATGCGAGGGCAAGTTCTCGGGCAGGCCCTCCCCAGAGGAGAGTTAATCTTCGCTGTGGACGTGCTTTATTCTGAGATCTGTCTGTTAAACAATGGCTGTTGTTTCTGGGTTAGAGAGTCTCTTGAGTTTTGATTTGGGGATTTCAAATTGTGGGAACCAGGATTCTCCCCCCACCCCCATCCCCACTGGATTTAGTTTAGTTTTATGTATTTGTTTGGGCGGGGCTGGGTTTGAACCCGCCAAGTCCGGTATATGGGGCTGGCGCCCTACTCCTTGAGCTACAGGCGCCACCCTGGATTTAGTTTTTGGTAGAGGTGCCAGCCAAGGATTTTCTTTTTCTTTCATTTACTTGCACACCAGCACCTGGAGTTCAGGCCACACTGACTACAGCCTTTTCTGGGCCAAGTGAACTTTTTCTGGTCTTTTCTTATCTTATTCACTCTTCTCAGATGCTGTAGAGGGTGAGATTGGGTGCATCTGAAGCACCCAAGGGTCCCTGCCTTCTGGAGTGTGTAGTTACACTCAGCAAAGGGGGGAAAATACACAAAGATGTGATGCCAAATGGGTGAGCCTTGGATTGTGCTGCTAGGAATATGGAACCCCACTGCCCGCCAGCTGTGTGTGCTTGGGCAAGTCACTTCTCTCTGTCCCTGTTCCTCACCTATACAATGAAAATGAGGGTAGCATTCACCTCTTGGAGGTATTACAAAGACAAAATGAGACTGCCTGAAAAGCAGCTTGCCTGGTGCACAGTAAGAACTTGATACATAGGGGTGGCGCCTGTGGCTCAGTGAGTAGGGCGCCGGCCCCATATACCGAGGGTGGCGGGTTCAAACCTGATCCCAGCCAAACTGCAAGAAAAAAAAAAAAAAACTTGATAAATAAGAACATTCTTCTTCCTCATCCTCATGGTCATCATCATCATCATTATCATGACTACCTGAACTTCTGGAAATAACAACATGGGGCTTTCTTTCATAAGAGGACCAGGCCCCATCCACCGAGAAGGATCAGAGGTAACTTAAATAATGATGATCTGGAGATGTGTCTAGGGGAATGGGAAGAATTTGGACCAGTGAAGTGATGCAGGGAGGTGACAGGTGAGACAAGGAGGTTTCAGGAGGGCGTTGCAGGGAAGGCAAGGGTAGTGTCCAGATGTGAGCAGCGATTAGCAGGTGACACATCTGGCTGGAGTAGATATAAAAGACAGAGAGGAGGGGAGATAAGATAGAAAAGTTGGGCTAGACCAGGTTATAGGGTAATGAGCACCACGCATGTATTAAGAGACCGATTCTATCCCAGCCAGCAGTGCGCCTGCACAAAAGAAGCAAATCTGCTTTCTAGGGGAGGCCAGACTCCTCAGACAGGGAAACTCTCCTTTGGTCTTAACAAAATGGCCAACACCACCACACATTTGGATGTTCCATTTGTCAAATTACATCCCGTGCTTCGACAGCAAAGCCGAGGCCCTGCATTAGGTGCCCGGGAGGGAGGAGGGGTACGTTATTGGACAGTATTGAATTTGTTCAGACCCCTTGCAATTCCCCTGGAAGGGACCACGAATATGGGGTCAATTTACCCCATGACCCAAAGCCGCAAAGTTGATAATCAGCTGCCACCGTCTACAGGGGAGACGAACTGCTTTGTGGACCTGTTCAGTAAATCTGCTATTAGCAGGGAAAGTGCTTACATGCGCTTAAAAAAAATTAAACAACAAAATAAGAGCAGTTGATTGACAAGGCATCAATAAAGCCAGGCGGGTGCACTGTTGACCTTCCCCTCCCACACACACCTGCCAATCTGTGTTTATTAGAAATCACTCCTATAAATAGCTCCTGGAAAGGAAACTGAGCTGCTGCTCAGATGTGCAGTTGTGAAACGCTAACTGTTTAACACTTGGCTCTTGGTTCAATTGAGTTGATTGCTTACTGTAACTGAAATGTGGGGAGTCAGTAGTCAGGGGTTATAGACAGCAGGTGGCTAATTTTTTAACTTCTGCTTTTGATGGAGACCTGCTAGTTCTCCATTCCAGATCTATCTTCCCTTTTTTTCTGACCAAGTGAACCCTAATTTGTTTTCACAGTAGTGACAAGCTCCACCAAAAACAGTAGCTTTCTTATTCTTATTTAAAGATAGGATTGGTCACCCAGTTCTGGCCGATGAGACACAAACTGAAGGTTTCTGGGGAAATGTTTGCACCACCTCTTTCTCCTTCTTCCCTTTCTTTTCCTTCTGCCTGGACTGTGTATGTAATTCTGGAGGTAGAGCAGCCATATTGTGCCCATGAGGTTACAAGGTCGGGGATGGAGGCATGGTGAAGCAGAAAGATGAATATGGCCGAGGTCCCTGATGTTTATAGCCCCTGGCTGCCTATTCCTAGACTCTTTGTTATGTGATAAAAATGAACTTTCATTTGTTTTATCCACTGTAGAAGGATTACCTATTAATTTCAGTGGATCACATCCCTAACTGATGCAATCTTCTTCCAGAATCTCATCTCAAATTTATGCTGTAAGTTTGTGAACTCACGTGCCCAGGATTGAATGACACTTGTCATGTGTAACACAGTAATTAAGAGTAGGGTGTGGTGGCTCTGGAATCATGGAGAGCTGGGTGCAGACCCAGGAGCAATCTGTGATGTACTAGCTGTGTGACCTTGGTCAAGTCTCTTTACATGTCTGGCCCCCACTTGCTGCGTCTGTGCAGTGGGGTCTTATTAATACTTACTCCATAGGTGATTGTAAGTATTTGATGGTGAATGTACAGACCTTAGCCCTGTGCTTTTCCTAGAGTCTTTTCTTCTCTTGTTGCATCTTGGTGTCAAACTCCATTCCCACCACTCACCAAACACATTAGTATTCTTGCCTCTGAGCCCTCGTCTACACCACTGTCCCCACCCAGAATCCCCTTCCATTGGTTTCCACTCATCAGAGGCCTGTGCAGCTCACGGGGCCTCCTCCAAAAAGTCCCCCATCACGCCTTTGTCTCATCTCTCTGGGCCATTCCCATGAGAGACAGTGTTGTCAGTGGTTGCAAGCAGGGACTTCAGACTGAGACAGATCAGGCAAGGCTTTCACGCCCCAGCTGTGTGGTATGGAGCCTCCTGTCCCACTCAGAGGAGTAAAGGACCAATCTAGGTGGGGAATGGTAAGGCACACACAAGGGTCTCGGAGCTGAGGTTCCCAGTGCTGCCTCCGGGAGCCAGGTCTGGCTGTGTGTAAGAAGTCGCAGAAGTCATCCCAGCTGCCATAGTCCATTTTGTGTTGCTGTAACACTACCACAGACTGTGTAATTTATACTGAATGGAAATGTATTGCCTCATGGTTCAGAAGTCCAAGATTGAGGGGCTGATATCTGGCAAGTCGACCCGTGCAGGAAGGACAAAAGGAGGGTAAAAGAGAAAAAGGAAAGAAGAGAGTAAGCCCGAGAAGCGGCTGAGCTCATCCTTTGGTAAGGAGCCTTCTCCCGAGATAATGGCACGAATCCATTCACAAAGATTCATGAAGGCAGGACCACTTGCCCTAATCACCTTTTCAGGTCCTGCCTCCAAACACCACCCCATTGGGGATCAAGCTTCTGACACATGAACTTTGGGGGGCACATTCAAACCACAGCACTGGCTTTGCATCTTTTCTGAACCTCTGACTTCCTGCACACTTCATTGTGGCGAGAAAAACCAGTGTTGGTTTGAAAGCTCTCGTAGGGGTTCTTGGGGCCAGGGCTTCACACATGCTCTCTCCTCTGGCTAGCGCAGGCTTGAGTCTGTCTGTCCACTCTCCCCTGCCCAGACTCCCCATAACTTCCTGCAGGGTTCATCCAATGGGGGGCATTGATTAGAGATATGAAGAAAGAGCTGGGAAGCCAAACAGGATGGTGAGGAGGCTGGGAGTTGGTGTGGTAACAGGAGAGGGTGGCGTAGCCAAAGCCTAGGATCCAGGGTCACCATGATGGAACTGCCCACTTAGGAGCTGGGGCAACAGAGGCAGGGAGCCACACCAGACTTGTCCCCCCTCTGTCCTGTCAATCTTTTGCCAGTGACTCCCTTTGATCAAACAGACCAGGAGGCCCCCTGGCCAGGGAGCGTGGGAAATGCATTTCCCTGGACAGTGTTGGAGACCACACAGGCAGACGCCCGCACAGAGGGGTCCAGACCCGGAAGGAAGCTCGGAGCACTCCCGGAAGCTTTACTCCATTTTACAGATGAGTGAACCGAGGCTCAGAGAGGGGGATTGACTTGCTGTTGTTTTCACAGCCAATCTGGTGCCAGAAGCCAGAAATCCAGGACCCTGACCCCTTTCTCCCTGAATACTTCCGGGGCTCTCTGCCGTGTGGCTTCCTGCCTCTTCGGCCAGCTTTCTGGGCGTCTTAATTAAAACTCAGCCTCCCAGCCCCGACAGCAGCTCAGCCCAGATTTCACATGACTGAGCAGAGGGTTAGAAGCTCTTGCAAAGGAAGAATGAACCCCTTTAAGATCCAAAAAGGTGGCGGACCCAAGGAGAGCATTGAAAACCGCAAGCTCTGCGCAGGCCCCGCAGACTAAAGACCTGGCTGGTCATACGCATGCGCACACTGCACACCTGCCCACTCCCGAGGAGGAGGCGGGTCCCGACAGACAGTGCAGACTGCGGGTTGGACTATCCTCCTGGGCGTCACTGTCTTCTCATTGCACCTTCCTATCACGACCTTTCCTGAGCACCGCCTCCAGGCCCCAGGCCTGTGCTGGACACTTTACACTGTCATATTTTCCCTCTCTTCATCCCTCCAAGTGGATATTGTTAGCCCAGTTTCACACGAAAAGAAACTGAGGCTCGGACTTTGTCTATTCCTCATCATCATTTACTCAACCTTCCAAACAATGTTTCCTGAGGACCTCCCGTCTGGCAGGCACTGGGCTAAGCCTTCTCACGTCGTTATCTACTCAATCCTCAGACTGCCCTTATGATGATACTATGATCCTTAGTTTTCAGAAGAGGAAGCTGAGGCTCAGAGAACTTACTGATTTCATGCATTCTTTTAATGAACTCTGAAGTAGGCCCACCAGCTCTTCTGCCAATGGGCAAAAATAGCCAGAGCACAGCCAGGTCTGATGTCTCCTTGAGGGTTTCTTAAATGCCATTTTCCTTTGGGGACAGAGTTTTGCACGTCTTTCCTGTCTACAGGTCTGCAGGTGGCACGTTAGCGGGGCAAGTCTCCAGGTGCCTCCCCAGCTCCCCACCCTTGGCCTGGGTATCACCTTTGCAGCCTTGGCAGCCCTCTCCTGCCTCAAACTTTTAGCCTCAAAGTTTCTTTCCAAGAGAGGCAGGACAGAGACCTTTTTTTCCCATTTGACTGATGTAAATGGAGGAGGTTCCTCGGGCTGTGCATCTGAGACTGCAGGCTGAAAGTGTGGGTCCCCTATCCAGGTGCCCTTCATTGGGCTGATGAGCCTAGCCCTCAGGGATTGTGCATATTGGCTGCTAATGGTTCCTGGGTTCTATTTTCTCAAGACAATTGTCCTGGGCAGGTGGTAAACCCTCTTGCCTGTATCTTCAAGTTCTTCAATCCCTGAGAGTAACTTGCAGCCAATGATCCTTTGACAAAGGGACCGGAAGCCTGGCCACTTTGCCTTTGAGTGGAATCACCTCTGAGTTGTAACTCACACTCCAGGGCTCCCCGGGGGCTCAGGATAAGAATAATTAATAGTTAAAACCAAGTCCTAGCTTAGCTCCTTCCCTCACTCCACCCCACTTCTCTTTCTCTGAGAAAAAGGAATCACCCAAATCCCTGTTCTGGGGTCTGCTTCTAAGCAACCTGACCAAAAGTATCTAGAAAACCTTTGAAACCGGCTAGTCCAACCCCTTCCCCCCTTTCTTATAGAGTTCTACCTTGATCCCAAGCCATGATGTGTCACCATTCTCCACTGAAGCTCTTGCTGTTCCATTTTGTCATTGTCCACTTACATATCTGTCTCCTCTGGTTGACTAAAGGATAATTGAGGACAGGACTGACCTGTAGTCCACTTTGTGTCTTTCTGCCAAGTGCCTGCCCCTGGTGAATACCCAGGGACAAAAATAACAATTATTAAATGTCTCTCATGCTGGCCAATAATTTATGATGTGCCAAGCCCAGTTTCAGTGAATTTTATACAAATTAATTCATTTGTACCTTGTTACAATGGGAAATAGGATTATCCTATTTTTGCAGATGAGGAAACTGAGGCCAATGAACAGATATGAAGAGAAAGAAGCAGGACTGGATGTTTAGTCAGCCACGAAGGGGGAGAATGCTGTGCCCCCGGCTCCCCCTGCAGCCCTCTCTGTTGCTCTGCTCAGAGGAGACAGCCACTCTACACAGGCTGCTAAGGATTTGTTCAAAAGGTCCCCAGTGTTTCTCATCCCACTCTTCAGCCAAAGCTAGACGCCAGAGGGGAAGACATGAGCTTTCAGAACAACTCTGCACTGGAGAATGAAAGGAATGAACGTGGGTGACAACTGGCCATCAGTGCCATGGTGAGTCCTCAATGAACAGAGGAGGAGGGGGAGAGGAGACAAGTGGTCATTACACCTCAGCTGTCCCCTTGGACCAAGATTGCAAAGGCACTCTCAAAGCTCCTCTAACAGACTTCCACTTAAGTCTCATTGGCTGGAACAGGGTCACACGTCTGTCCCTAGCTGCAAGGGAAGCCAGGAAGACAGAGAGTAGGATGGCCATGATTAGATTATATCCATCATCTTCCATCATCTGGAAGTGGGAATGTTGCCTTCTAGATTCAATTCTAGGATTCAATTAGCAAAGAAAAAGGGGGAAAAAATGGATATGGAATAACCATCCATGCACATTCATTTATCCAAAGTTTATTCAGCACTTGTTGACTGAGCACTGTTGGGTGCCAGGCATTGCTCTAACTTCCAGGAGAGCTGTCTTTCTGTCAACCAAGGCCATGCTGATCTCCACACAACACTGCACTGAAACTGCCCTCACCACAGGCTCCAGGAACTCAAGAGAGTTGAACTTCAGGTGGGTTAAATCCCAGAGACACCTTCCAGGCATCTTCTTTGACTTTGTGGCTGCATCAGATGCATTTGACAAGTCAAGGTCATCTTTTTTCTTTGGGGTACCCCAGAACAAATCTTAGGGCCCCAGGATCAGACGTGGAAATACAATGACAAGATGTGGAGTCATTCCCCCCCACCACCTCCATTAGCAGAGGGGCTGATGAAGAGCCAGGGGCTAGAGCAACAAGCTGCCCCTCTACTTGGCTCCTTCCAGGGGAGTGGGAGGGGCCTTTCCCATCATTTTTGATGAGTGAACCAAGTTCATGTTCAGAGTGTATATAAAGTTATTTGGGCCAAATTTCCATGTTAACTGTTCAGATCAGAAATGCTCAATGTCAGTTAAATTTGGTTGGCTTATAAGACAACACAGTCAAGATCAGGAACATGTGGCCTGATTTGATTTAACCCAGAGAAGAAATGCCTTTTCCCTTCTGCTCAGCTATAACATTATACATATAAAGATACATACACGCTTGCTCTCTGCCAGAAATGTCAACTGCTTTTGATCTCTCCCTTTAGATATTAAAGTTTCCCCTGCTCGCCCCTCCGCCTGGCAGGCCCCGTAAGGTTTTTCAAACCAATAAACAAGCCTGGAGCTGCTGAGAGGATGGAAGCTGTTTGCCTTTTTGAGCCAGGGCCCCGTGGCCCAAAGGTCGTGTTTAATCAGCTTCAAGGTTTTGGTTAACATCGACTTGGAGTTTAAAATAGCATTTCAATAACCTCGTCCCCTTCCTGCTCCCCCCCATCAGCCATTGGAGGAGGGACACAGAGGCCCGTGGGTTTGGGGGTTTGTGTGTTTGTTGTTAAGATTCTGAAGCAAATGAGCCATTCTTGGCTGATGGCCACATTGGAGAGAATACCCCTCCCTGATGCAGGGAGGGGCCTGGCCTGAATGCCAAGACAGGGTCCCAAGTACCCCCCTGGTAATAGGACTTAACGTAGCAGAAAGCCAGCTGCAGATCAAAGTTGGGTTTCTTTCTTCTCTTCTTCTGAGATGCCAAAGATAGATAATGCTCTTTAGAAGAGGGCATGTGGGGCCACCCTTGAGTAAGTGCTCAGTTATGCCATCATGGGGGGTAGCAGAGGAGAGCAGAGGCCTTGCAATCTTACTTGCAAGCTGAATGCAAACTCACCTGAGCTGAAGGTGGTAGAAAGCACTGGCTGCTCTCTCTTACCCTTAGAGGAGTCAGTCTCCTAAGATGGGGGGTTCAGCTGCTTCTGCTGTCTCTGTTCTCCTTCCTCTTTCCTACCTGGACAGTTGCAGGTGGCCTTGACCGACCTAGGACCTCCGTTCCTTCCTTCTTGCATGTAGTTCTCAGAATAACAGTAGACACTGGAAATGCAATGTTCTGAGACAGGGAGGAACTGCCTGGGAGAGTGCTCCTGTCCCTCCCTAGGGAATCTAACATCTTGAGTTTTAGGGGGCACCTGTCGTGGGACAGCCCAGGCTCTGTTCCTCTCTCCCCTAGAAGCAGGGTGTTTTGCAAAGCTTTGTCCAATGAGCCATGTGGCCCTCAAGGTGCGTGACCCAGGGCAGGCTGCCTTTCAGGGTCCTTCCATCCTCCACCTCCCTGGGCAGCCTTGCTGAGCCAAGCTTGGAGAACTGGATCACAGTGGATGGATCCTAGGCTGCCTTCATGCTTGCCAGCCATCTGTGAGTAACAAGGCCTCTCTGTGTGGCTTGTGCGTGAGTTGGGTTCTGTCTCACCAGACTCAAGAAGTGGGCAAAACTGAGTGCTTGGCCTCATTCTTGGTGGGTGGTACAGCAGTGATCTTGCTGTTCTCCGTGTGATGGGAGGCCCCCTTGGGACTGGCTATTAGGGAATCTAGTTCACAATCCTTCTCCCAGGACCCTTGGTTTTCCCTGGTGGCATCTTTTTTGGTCCCATCCTTGGAGCCTAATCATGGACAGGCTTCATCTAAGACAATTTTAGCTTTTCTTGATGGAGTCTTCCTATTAAAGTGTTCTTTCAATATTTAAAAACATTCTCATCTGGCTAACCACTGTGTCTGTGGGCTAATCACTGGGTTGGTATCAAATAGGTCAGCTACTCCATATTAATCAGCCTAGTGAAGGCTCAACCCAACAAGAGTTCATCTGTCACCCATGAAAAGTCCCAGGCACGGTCAGCGGCTCTCCAGGGCTTCTGGTCTCCATGCAGTAACTCGGTGACCCAGGCAGCTTCCCTCATCTCAACACAAGGCCTCCATCATCTCTGTGAATACAACTGGAAGGTTGGATATCAGCTGTCAAATGATCGGTCCAGAAGTAACACTCACCACTTCTGCTCACAGCCCACTGGCCAGATGTGATCATGTGGCCCTGGTACAGCAGGAGATCTGGAAAATGTGTGGGACGAGGGACATATGGATATGAGATAAGGGCTGCTCCACAACCCGTTTCCAGATCTCAGATCACTCATAATCCATAAGAGACCTCATGGACTTTTAGCAGGGTATGGGACATCACTTGTGAACCTGTTGTTAGGGCAGGACTGGGATATGCCAGAGCTCTGGAACACGGACAAAGAGACATCCCTAGAATGACCATAATGGCTGATGGCATTTTCTCTGTCTCTGGCCTGTGTTTGACCTTTTTATGCATTGTCTCATTTATACTTCTCCATGCCCCATGAGGAAGTTGCTAGTATGAGCATCCTGCTTACTGCCAAGTAAGCCAAGGCTCCAAGAAATTAAGTCTCTCAGTCAATACCTGGTAGAGGCCCAGAGTCACAGCTCAGAGGACTGTGCTGCACTGGACCCCAGAATCCTAGCTGTGCGCATCAACTGCAAGAGGTTGTGCCGCTTCCAGAAAGGAAAGTTTTCCGCTTCTGTTATTGCTGATGGCTGTCAGTTTAGGGGCCTTACCCCTTGGGAAACTTAGCGGCTCCTTGGCCATCCTTTCTCCTTGGACCCAGCATCTCTGGTTAGCTTCTCACAAACTGGCTGCTCAGTCCTGCCCAAGCACTCAGAGAGTTTCCTGAGGAATCGTCAGTGACTGTGGACCCAGGAGGACAGTCCCATCATTTAGGAAAGAGAGGTGAGCAAACCCCAAGACTTGTCTTCCAAGTAGAAGACCATGGTCACCTCCTTAGGGCTCTCTCCCCTCGCCCCAGCCTCCCCTGTGGCACAATGTGACCTGTTTCCATTCCCCATTTGGCCTGACAAGGGGAGACCTATGAGAATCTGATCTATGGCTAAATAATGAGGGGTTTGGGATATCTCATTATCAAATCCTGACCCAGGGCCCAGGACGTGGCTATATGTGCAGGGAGAGCTGGCTGGGTGAGGAAACAAGTTCTTCATTCCTTGGTCACTTACGGGGAAGTTAATGGTGGGGAGAGGCTCTGTGTCCAGCCTAGAAAGATGAGTGACACAAAGCTCCTGTCCTTGAGATGCTGCTAATTTCCTACAGGAGACAGACAAGAAAATCAGCCCAAGAGAGGGGGACACAACAAGAGAAAGGGGTGCAAAATATGACAGGACCCCAGGGGTAGCTGACACTTCCCGCAGGTAGGGAAGGCTTCGGTGAGGACAGGGGATTCCTCTCATTTGGACACAGAGGGCACATCGCTGGTAAGAGATGAAGCCTGCTCTGACCGGGGGCGGGGGTGAGGTGGAACAGAGACAATTCTTAACCCAAAAGATGGGGCAAGGTTTAACCTAGAGGAATGAATGGCAAAGCCAGTATGCCAGCTGGAGGTGAAGCAGAAGGGAAAGAATTTCTGCAGGAGAACAGGGGACCTTGATGTTTCAAAATTACAGCTCACTTCTCAGGCTCCCTGCTACCCTCCACTTAAACGGAGGCTCTAATTTGTTCTTCTTGTTTCTGAACTTACTGTCTTCTGAAATATTTTCTTGAAATATGTTAGCAACTACCTATGAGATGAGGAGAGAAGCCTCTGGCTGTGAGTACCCCAAATAGCCGTATTGTCTGAAGTCACACCCTGGGCTCCCCAAAGGACCTGGGTCAGGGACATTCACTGGGAAGCACCCCATGGACACAGCCTGGAGAAGGAAGCCCCTGGCCTTGGCCCTCTCCCACTGAGCAGGCCCCATCAGAGTCCATGCAGGCATGCGCTTTGGTGCCTGGTGGAGGGGAGCTGGTGACAGTTCCCCAGAGCACATGGAAACAGATGCCTCGGAAAGCCCGTGGATTACTCTCCTGGCACGTGCAGCCTGCTAATTAAGTTTCACTATTTACCTCTGGAAAGAGAAGGGGCTTCCTGGGCCCTGGAGAGAGCCTGATGCCTCCCCTCCCTCATTCCCATCCTCCCATCCTCAATCAGGCCTTGAAACCATTCTAGTTCCATGAAAAAGGTGGGCAAATCTTTGGGGTTTGGAGGATAGGAGAAGATGAATGAGCCCACACCACCCCCAGCTCCTCCTGCAAAAAGAGCAAGGCTGAATAAAGTAGTTCAGCCAAAGTCAATTAGCTCCTTTTAGTTATATGACCTTGATCTCTCGGAAGGTCATTTTTTTTCCACTGGAAAAGCAGGGGAAATAGTTGCATTTACCTGTGAAGACTGTTGGCAGGATTAGAATAGTGTGTATGGGAGAGACTAGATGGTAACCTAATGTCCATTCTGCCCTTTCTCCTTACCTCCAGACCTATCATTCGTTATTTGGGAAGTAAAGTGCTCTGATAAAAGAGTACATTCCTGGCCTCCCTTGCAGCTAAGGATGACCCACAAGACATGAATGAAAGTGTTGGAATGCATTGCAATCACCTGATCACTGGAGCCCGTCCCCAGATTTTCTCAGTGGGCCTGGAGTAAGGATGTTATTTACAACATTTTCCCAGGGGATATTGCTAGGCACCACACTTTGAGAGCCACTGTAAGGTTTCAAATCTCAGTAAGGTTTCATAACTTGGTATATAGGTGTCTCATAGCTGTGTTTGTATCCACATGTCGTAAGCTGTCTGAGTTCTGATGGTTAAGTTCTTGAACTTGCCACCTGTACACTTACATTGGCAGCACTGTGCAAACAACTCAGTAAGGTTTCTTAACTTGGAATATCAGTGTCTCGCAGCTGTGTTTGTGTCCCCATGTGGCAGTGTCTTGCTGAGTGGCATTCATTACTGTTGTGTTTTTTTGTGCCATGGGTTCAAGCCACTGTAGATCAGTTTTCTATTTCCTGGAGCAGAACCCAATGCTAACTTCCATAGCAGGGGATGGACTTTGCCCTCAACTCCTATTTTTGGTATGGGGATAACGGATAGTGAGGGAACTTTGCCCTCAACTCCTATTTTTGGTATGGGGATAACGGATAGTGAGGGAACTAATGGATAGTGTTCACCCTCTGGGGACTCACTGAGGACCCAGCTGTGGGAATAAATCAGAAGTGCAAAGAGCTGGAAATGAAAGAAAGCTGCTGTGAGGACCACTATGTCCCTCCCCCCACTAAAGAGGAACCTTGACCTTAAAGGCTGGAGGAGACTGGGTTGCCCCAAGACTTTCATATGGGGAGAAGGTCAAGGCCCCCCCTTGCTCAGGCTCATTATATAGCATCTACCATTCTTCTAAGTGTCCCAGAAACTTGCCAAGTATAGCGCGGTGACAAAGACATCCTAGTAAGTGACAGAGTCTAGATTGACTGTAGATCTGGCTGCCTGTTAATGCCACATTCCAAGGAATGATTGAAGTCTGGAGTCACTCCTTCCCCACCCCTTCCCCTCCAGCAGTAACACGCTGCTCAGAAAAGGAAAAGTCCTGGTTCTTGTCAGAGAACCAATCAGAGTGCTGGTTCTTGCCCAGCAATCCCTTTTATTGAGCTATGTGACCTTGGGGAATCCTCCTTCCCAATCTGGCCTTAGCCCTGAGTCTAAGAGACACACAGGAGCCCCCACTGTAGTAGGAGAAGGTGGAGGGCAGGGCTCAGACTCCCTATTCTGGCCCTTGGCTTCAGTCTGGACAGCTCTACTTACCTGCTTTGCAGATTGGAGTTTCTAGTATAATCTCTCTTGATACACACCCACTACAATGATGGAGGGAAAGTAACAACACCCACTGCTGGTGATGATGTGAAGAAACTATAATTCTCATTCATTGCTGGTGGGAATGCAACATGGTACAATCACTTTGGAAAACAACTTGGTGGTTTCTTAGAAAGCTGAACCTATACTTAACCATAGGACCCAGATCCCACATGTAGCTATTAAACAAAAAGAAAATGTATGTATGTATGTTTACATAAAAACTTGTACACAAACGTTCACAGAAGCTTTATCTGGTAATAGCCAAAATGTGGAAACAGCCTACGCGTCCCTCATTCAGGGAATGGAGAAACTAACTGTGGTTCATCCATGGGATGAATCCCCACTTAGCTCTAAAAAGGGGTGAATTACTGATACAGCAACAGGGATGTATCTCAAGGGTTAAATGAAATGGCTATATTATGTCTGATTCCATTTACTGAACATTCTGAAAAAGACAAAACCCCAGGGAAAGAAAACAGATCAGGGATTGCCAGGGGAGAGGGGGAGGGGATGGCTGTAAGGGACTAAGGGATTTTGGGGGGACAAAGGAATTTTTCTGCGTCTTGATTGTGGTAGCAGTTACACGACTCTGTGTGTTTCTCAGAGTAGCAGGATTGTATGCTGTAAGATGAATTGTACTGAATACAAATTATACCTTCATTTAAAACTTAAAAAAAAAAAAATCTGAAGGAAAGATTCCATTGTTACCAAAAAAATCCCCCAAAGCCTGGAAAATCCCCAAACTAGAACTGACCAAGGGTCTTTCCCAATATACCCGAGTAGGTTCCTGGGAAGGCTCAGCTGCTGCCCTTGCCTGCTGGGAGCTGAGTCAGGGGCCGGGCTTGTGGGTCTGACACCTTGTGCTGGGTGTCTGCTGGGAGTCTGCTGGGTGTCTGCTGGCTATCTGCTGGGTGCCTTGTCTGGGAGCTGCTTGGGCCTCCCTGCCTGCCCCCGTGTGGCCTCTGTTGAACAAACACTGACCCCTGCTGTCTCCATCTCTTGATCCTTCCCTCCAGCTTGATCTCAGGAGCAGAAAACTGGCTCATCGCTAGGTCTGGGGGAGCTTTGGATGACCCAAGGCTGGGGCAAGAGCCGAAGCCCCTATTTCAGGGGGTGGAGGAGGTGCTGGGCTGGGCTTTGTCTTGGAGCCTGTAGAGCAGAGGTAGGAATCTCAGGAGCTCCCAGGACACCTCACTGTCTACTTGCTTTGTCTGGGTTTAACTATACAACCTGGGTGTGAGAAAGAGGGTGCCAGGGTTCCACAGATGGGGGCAGCACTGGGGTAGACAGGTGTGACTCTGGTTGAGCTCTATCCCTCTCTGGGCCTTGGGTCTCCCTACCTCTTAAATGGGGATGCCAGTTCCTGCTTTTATTTCATTCATTTATTCACTTACCTACCGAGCACCAGGCACTCTAGTGTTCTTTGGGGATAAGGAGATGAGCCTCACCTCCAGGGTCCTCAGCTCCACTGAGCTCACAGGCCCACTGGGACTATATTGCCAACAAACTGTGGGCTTGCCCAGGTCTGGTCTATGCGGAGGCCTTGGAATTGGTCTACTATTCACTCCCTTCCAGGGACAGCGCAGGGGAAATGAAGGGAAGGCTGGCTGGCAGGATGCAGAGGGTGGGAGGGACAGAGAAAGACAGATTCTGGGCTTCCCTGGAAGTTTCTTGACGCCTCGAAGCCCCCTTGAACCTGCCCTTGGATATCTGTTGAGATAAGATAACACCAACCTCTGGGTGAACATGCCCAGGGCAAGAGGGGGCACAAGGGTCCAGCCTAGGACCCTGATGAGTATGTGTGTGCATGAGTGTGTATAAGTGCTTGTGGCTCCACGCTAAGGCTCTTGCACGTTTGTGTGTCCATTAGGATAAGTGACCACAGTTGCGTGGATCTCTGTCTGCGTGTGTGCGGGTGACAGCACAGGTATGTGTCTGTGAGCCTGAGCACTGAGCAGGCCTCTGAGTTTTTGTGTGGGGACACTCTCCTGGATCAGTGTGTGCTGGACACATGAGTTTACGTGCATATTTCTCGCCCTGCAGGGACATGTGCGTGTCTGAGTTTTAGTGAGTCCATGAGTGTGTGTCCATGTGTGCACGGAGGGGCAGAGCCTGTAGGATCCACGCCCCATCTCAAGTCCCAAGGCCCCTATCTATGGAAGGGGTGGCTGCCCCCACTGCCCAAAGCTGACACCTGGGCAAACATGCAGCTGCCTTCCTCCCAGGGGCACAGCCGGAGCTTCCCCAGGTAGCAGCAGCCCCCCTGCCAGGGCTGGGCAGGCTGAGCACCATCCCCGAGCACGACGAGCTCCCTTCATGTGGTGGCTGGGGCCTATTTCTGTCTTGTTTGGCTCATCTTGGCCGGGTGTTCCCATCCAATAATGCCCTGTTTCTCCACCCGGCTATTTTGGCTGAGGAATGTGCTGTTTGTGTCTCAAGCAGAAAACCAAAAACCCCCATTACGGTTAGCTGTCCTGTGGCTTCGAGCAGCCACTCATCTATTTAGGTTTCTCCTGGTCTATATTTGTCAACGAATGACAAGATGAACTCGGGAAGGCAGGGGCGGGAGGGGACCAGGGCCTCTTTGGGGAGGCTGGGGCATCATCTCAGGCCTCCCTCTGTTGAGCTTCTCCTCCCCAGGGGAGCCGGCCTTTCTCCTCCCCTCGCCCCAGCCTGGGCTGCCCTGCGGGCTCAGGAGCTTGGAAGTTGTCCAAGCCAGCCCTCTGCTCCCCCTACCTGAAGGCATTTTTCTGGAGTTAATTTTCACACACCCAGAGTACAATGCTCACACTGAGCATTGGTGCAGGGTCTGGAGGGTGCAGGGTCTGGAGTCAATTTTCACACACCCATGTGTACAATGCTCACACTGAGCATTGGTACAGTGAGGGTGCAGGGTCTATAACAAAAGTGGTTCAAATCTTAGCCCAGCCATCTCCTGGGTGGGTGGCCTCTGACTTACTTTCCTTCTTTGTGCTGCTATTCCTTCATCTATGAAGTAGAAGGAATATTGTCTTTTCCCTGATCGGAAGACACACATTTTTATACTTCGATGCCACTCTTACAATCAATGCCTGGGCATTAAGTGGCCACATTTTTTCTGTGTCTTAATGGTACATCAAATAATGACATGGTTTATAATCAATGATGCTGAGGGTCTATGAAATGTCCCAGTGGTACCACAATGGATGGCCCATTCAAGTTAAGATCATCTGAGCAGGTTTTAATAAGGGAACACAAAGGTGTGGCTAAGTGTAGGGAAACCACAGACAACAGGGAAGTGCCTGGGATGGGCAGAAGAGGGCTGGTAGGACTCCAACCTCAAGAGGAGGTGCTGGGAGTGCTTACGCACCTTGAAAGAAGAGTTGTTAGAAAAGACCCACTCAAAAGCAACGACCTTAAGTGGAAGGATACAGTCGGCTCAAGGACATGGCCCATGGAGCCCAAGGCACCAACATCAATTAGCTATGTGACCTTGGGCAATTTATTTCACTGACTCGTGCCTCAGTTTACTCACCTGCAAAGTAGGAATGGTTCCTACCACATAGGATCGTTGTAGGCTTCAATAAATAAAGACGAATATCTAATGTTTAAAACACCACAACAGTGGCTACCCATACACACCACCATAATCCCAGTAACATTCCTGGAGAATTTCTTACTGTCAGGTGTTCCAAGCTGCTTTTGTTGTCATCCTAACTCTCCACCCTCCTGTCTGTTCTGTGAAAACCCAGTTTCCTTTGAATTAATTCTTTTTTTTTTTTTTGCTTGCATTATCCCTAGTTGATTTCTGTTGCTTGCCACCAGAAAACCCTAACCCTAGGTGATACAGCGATGATGCAGGATCAGGTCCCCTCCCCCAGCAGACATCACTGATGACATGGGTCTGGCTTATGGCTTGAATGCCAGATGTCCCACCTCATCCACCTAGCCCCACAGGCGAGACCACAGATGACGAGCAACTATGGAGATTCTCTGATAGAAGTAGGAGTAAAGGGATGAGAGTCCTGATCTTGCCTCTGTTCCCTCCTCCTTTCCCTCCCCCAACCTCCTTGGATCTTTTACAGCACCGGTTATCCCACCATTGCGTTTACAACCCACTTGGGCCAAATCTAAGTTCCCAGACCATCTATCTCACTCTAGCCAACCACCAGAAGGAAGGAGAAGGTGACAGTAACATTGAAGAGCCCCATGGGAGCACTTGAGGAAGCTTCATGTATAGAAATAAGGGCACAAGTGATTCCCAACCCAACTGCAGCGCCTACATAATCTGGAGCCTCGTAGTTATTGGAAAATGACAGGCCCCACACTCTGTCGGTGCAAACATGCACCCCTACATGCTGTGGGGTTAACCAACAACCCACAAGCTGAACTGATGACGAGGGAACCAAACCAGCAGAAATTCATAATTAAAATGTAAGAATAGCAGCAACTGCATCCCAAGGCCAGCCCAAGGCAGCCCTGGAGGTGCCATGGTCTTGAAGGATCCTGCCCGGACATCTCGCCTCTGACATCTATCTCCACCCGTGGAGACATGTGGCAACACTTTGCCATGTTGCTGGAGGTTGCCTGGCTTCCTACCTTCTTAGCCAGATGCTGAATCAAGTCTTCAGGAAACTCCCCCAATGTGCTAATTTACATGTATAAATAGCAAGGTAGAGTCATCTTTGGTGACTCACTGGGTTTATTAGTGAGTGGCTAGTTGTCCATAGAATCGTGCATCATTTGCTGAAGAGACACTCATAGCTGGGAAAATCACTGTTCCTACAGACTCACATCTTAGGGAGAATGGCCATAACGTGGGAGTTAAAAGGCCTGGGTCGGAGACCTAGTGACATACAGCATGTGCCCCAAAGTTTCAGAGAGGATCACACTGGGATGTTGAACCAGCTCTAAGAGGCTGACTTAGCTGCCAGGAGCAGAGAGCTAACTAAGGTTGTTCAGGGGGGTGTTTCGGGACACATAGTGGGAATGTCTCAGAGGAGCCCTGGGGCCAGTGTGTCCTGCGCTGGTGTCTTCAAGCACCTGATTCCCTCTGTCTGCTCTCCTGCCTTCCTTGTCTTGGCCTCCTCCCCAGCACGTTAGTTTGAGAACCAAATGCGTAAGGATGTGTATGAGGGAACTGCTCTGAAGAGGAGATGGGGAGAGAGGTGGGGAAAGTGCAAAGTGAGTTTGACCTTGATGCAGGTAGGGTTGGGGGGAGCTATGGCACAGAAGGTTCCACAATGCTTTCAGGGAGTCGTCTAGCCGAAGTCACCGAAGTTGCTACCATGGGTGAATCTCATGTCTCCCGGCAACCAGCCTGCCTCAGTAACCCTGCATGCTGTTTGCTGGCTAGGAGGGGTGCCCAGAGGGCGATGAGGGCGACGGAGGTCAGGTCCAGCAGCTGCAGTCCTGGTCGGTTCTGGCTGCTGTGGTTAGAGGTCTGCAGGGGAGAGTGTGCACTGAGTCTCCGAGTGAGGCCACCTGACCCCGCAGCAGTCCCTTCCTCGTGGTCTTGGTGAAGGATGAGTCCCCGGGGCCTCCTGTGGAGCTAATCCTCTGGAGACTCGTCATGCCTCTCTTAACATATCCGTTTCAGCACTGCCCGCCACCCTCAGCTCCCTGCTCCCTCTCTCCTCTGTCCAGAAGCTCAGGAAGGGCCAGTTTCCTGGGCTGGGAGTCACAGTTGTTTGTCCCCAGATTTCTAACAACCACCCCAGTAGCAAGTTTGCCCCATCTCCTGGCATCCTTGCCAGGGAGTTAAATGCCCTGACCAAGAATGTGCTCTCATGTCAAAGAATTTTTGTTGATCCTGTTTCATACCCCACCCCCCATGAACAAGAATTAAACCCAATTCCAGGAGCCCCTCCAGGCCGCCCCCTGTGCCACAACACCAGTACTCACGTCTCTCTAGGTGTCCAGTCCCTCCCCTTCCAACCAGGCTTGTGGTGCAGCTGGGATTTAACCTCAGCATGGCAGCCAGGAGGGAGGGTGGAACAGCGCCCCAGGGAAGTGCTCATAGGAGACAGGCTCCTATAGCATCTCTCAGCTCTTATGGGGAAGGGAGGCCACCCCTGTGATCCGCAAGGGCCATGGGAGGCATAAAGTCCACACACCCAGGGGCTCCATTCAGATGTCCCCATTCAGTATTTCAGACTTTACCTCTTTCATGTTTACATGGATGGAGCTGGAACATAGTCTTCTTAGTAAAGTAT
>CAUYPK010050753.1:0-10225 GCA_963574355.1 Loris lydekkerianus
CCAGTTTTCCACTGTTTTTGTCTTCCTCCTGGGGTCCAGAAGTCCCTTGCTGGCTCCCTGTATCCTCAAAGGGATGATCGTAGGCAGATCCCACCGGCCAGAGATGTCTGGAGTCTTGTCTCCCCAGATTCGCCAAGCCCAGTTACAGGGAAGCTGCTACTCGGCCGCCATCTTTTGAAAATTCAGATTGGTATAGAGCCACAACTTCTGCAGTCAGATTCCACGACGCAGGCCCACGAGCTACTTCCAAGTTAACTGGGCCCAAGCCCAGGAAAGCTGGCCGAATACTGAAGTCTTATTGCTAAAAATATTGACAATCTAAGTTCTAACTCTAGGCATTTATACAGAAACATTTTATTTTAAAAAGTATGGGGATAGATTTTAAAAGCTTCTACAATCATGATGTGAAATTAAGCACTAAATTATAATGTAGTAGAAATAGTGGAGGTCTTAGATTTCCAATAGCATTACTCTAATATGTTACTATAACAGCTAATTCTATTCCCATTAGTATATATCTATCTATATGCCATCACTACACGCCATCTTAATTACTGTAACTTTGCACTAGGTTTAAATCTGGAAATGTAAGTCCTACAACTTTGTACTTCTATCTCAAGATTTTTTAGGATATTTGTGGACGCTTGCAATTCCAAATAAATTTGAAGATTAGATTTTCCATTTTTGGAAAAAAATGGCTGTAGGAGTTTGAAAGGGATTCTATGAATCTGCAGATTGTTTGAGGTAGTATTAACATCTTAATAACATAAATGTATCCACCTATGACATGGACATATTTCTATTTATTACAGTCTTCTGTAATTTTTTAGCACTGCTTTGTAGTTTTAAGTGTACAAGGTCTTTCATCTCTTTTGGTAAATTTATTCTTAGGTGCCTGATTCTTTTACCCAGTATTGTAAATGGAATTGCTTTCCTAATTTCATTTTTAGATTGTTCATTGCTGGTGTATAGAACACAGCTTATTTTTGAATGTTGATCTTGTATTCTGTATTTGCTGAAATTTGAATTAGCTTAATAGCTTTCCTGTGAAATCACTAAAATTTTCTACATATAGGATCACGTTATCTATGAATGTAGTTTTAAAACCTAATTTTATTTCTTCCATTCCTATTTGGGATTCACAGTAGTAAATTTGCTGAATCAAATGGTGGATCTATTTTTAGTTCTTTATCTCAACATTGTCTTCCATAGAGTTTGTACTAATTTACATTCCCATAAACCATGTATAATAAGCATTCCCTTTCCGTCACATCTGTGCCAGAGCTATTGTTTTCTGACTTTCTGATAATGGCCATTCTGACAAAGGTAATATGAAATCTCATTGTGTTTTTAATTTACATTTCTCTAAAAATTAGTGAGATTGAGCCCTTTTCCATATGTTTTCTAAATGTGTAATTTTTTTTCTGCTTTTTGGCCGGGGCTGGGTTTCAACCAGCCACCTCCGGTATATGGGGTCACAGGAGCTGCCCTCTAAATGTGTATTTTTTTTCTTTTGAAAAATGACTGCTTGGGCCTTTTGCCTACTTTTTTTTTTTTTTTTACAGACAAGAAAATGAAATAGAAGTCAAACATTTCAGGTGACAGATGTTGTCTCAGATAAAATGTAAGGGCTTTTGGAATAAAAATGGACATTATACAAAAATGGGTAAACAGATATCAATAATGTTGGGAATTTAGGATGCAGATACCATAAGGGAAAAGAGAACTTTTTACATGCAGCTGGAGGAAGCTGGGCTTGGGGTCAGTCTATTTATAACTCACTTCTAAGCAGCACCCCTGGGTATTTCCATTATCTGGTATGTCCATACTTCTGAATTCCACAACTGATATTTAAATGATGCCTTGTCACCCTCCAGAGTTCTACAGGTTCTTCCAAATCAAAGAGATGCCACATAATGTCTAGCATTATTATGGGATTTAGCCTATACTTTATAATAATTAAAATCAGTGATGCATCTTTGGGTTCAACGGTAGCTTTTTCTACAAGTATTTTTTATTAAGTAGAATATTCTGCTCTCTTAATAGAATTAATATTCAGAGCTGATTGTACAACCAAAACCAAAACTGGGGCAATGGGGTCTTGGAATATAATCACGCACAATGAACGGTCCCCTGGCCAACACTTCAACTTACTTTCTAGATGTACGAGACCACCAGAGGGTTTCAACACAACGTGAACATTTTCACAGAAGAAGGTCCTCATGAAGACCTGGTAATTTTTGTGGGATTCAGCATCACTCTTGGCTCAGCAGCCCTTCTATTTGCTACTCTCTTTTACATGCACTTTTTCTGGCTGCTGAGTCCCGGTGGAAGAATTCCCATCCTGTGCCTTGGAGCCTTTGCTTTAGGGACTTGGAAGTGGAAGGTAGTGCAGTTCTTTCTGGCCATCTGCAGGGCATGGGATGCTGGCTTTCTTGGGGTAAGTTCGACTAGCAATTTTAAAGAATCCCTTTGCAGCGTCAAGTGCAATCAGACAGTCCACAACAAAGAGATATCTCTCTGAGAACTCCCAACTTGTTGGAAAAATATTGGTCTCTTCAGCCAGTTTTAACAACATCTCTCGAGCCTTCCTTGTGTTTTTGGAATCACTGATGGTGCTGAGCTTAGTCACTGCCAACAAAGAGTCTGCTTCCTTTTGAAAACCTAAGTCTTCTAAAATGCATTTCCATCTGTTTCTCACTTCCCTTCGAATCTGCTGCAGGGCACAGATATCATAGTTGAGTTTCTGCCACTTCTCTGAGTCTTTGGCCTGCTGATTACGAACGACTATCAAATTGTACAGGATTCTGTCGTCATCTGCTTTGGTGTGGGACACATCATGGGGCATACTCCATAAATTCTTTTCATCATCCCTTGCCAGAGTTGCTCCAAATGAGGAATATGAACTGCTATCGCTGACCAGGGGCTCCTTCTCCGGCAGGCCAGGTTCCTCCAGGCACTTGCACTGGCAGCAGCAGCACACACTCCTCAGCCAGTCCCTCAGCTCCATGGAGACCGAGGGCCCAACCGGTGCCGGCAGCCTATGAGCTAGCTGCCACTGCCAGCGATCGCGGCTGGAGCGCGGCCACCGGGCCAGCGTCCAGGTGTGGGGATAGTGGCAGCCCCGGGCGTCGCAGGCCATCCCGCACATCCCCTTTTGCCTACTTTTTAATGGAGTTACTTGTTTTTCTTACTGGTTTGTTTGAGTCCTTATGAATTCTAGTTATTAGGCCTCTGTCGGATGTATAGCTTGAATGTATTTTCTCCTATTCTGGAGATTATTTATTTATTCTTTTGATTATATATTTTGCTGTGCAGACGTTTTTAATTTCAGTAAGTCCCTTTTATTTATTTTTGTTTTTATTATATTTTTTTTTGGAGTCTTCATCATAAATTCTTTACCTAGACCAATGTCAAGGATAGTTGTTCCTAGGCTTTCTTTTTTTTCTTCTTCTTCTTTGTTGTTGTTGTTGTTGTTGTTGTTGTTGTTGTTGTTGTTGTTGTTGAGGAATCACTGAGGTTACAAAGAGCCAGGTTACACTGCTTTTATTGGCTGGGTAAAGTCCCTCTAATAATAGAGTCCAGTCCCCAAGACGTGTATCACACACCATGGCTCCACACCCCTCTTCCTCCTTCCTTCTCTCCACTCCCCAACCCCTCCCCTCACCATGTACTAGCATTAGTTATCCTCATATCAGAATTGAGTACATTGTTCTTCTAATATTTTTATAATTTCAGGTCATACATTTAAGTTTTTAATTCATCTTCAGATAATTTTTGTGTATGGTGAGAGATAGGGATCCAGTTTTATTCTTCTACATGAGGCTATCTAATTTCTCCCAGCACCATTTACCGAATAGACCATCCTTTCCCAATGTATGCTTTTGTCTGATTTGTCAAAAAACAGCTGGTTCTAGGTATTTGGCTTTATTTAAGAGTTCTTTATTCTGTTTCATTGGTCTATGTTTCTACTTATATGTCAGAACAATGCTGTATTAGTTACTCCTGCCTTACAGTATAGAACATGTATAATGTGAAGTCAAGTACTATAATACCTGCTGATTTGTTCTTTTTGCTTAGGATGGCTATTGTGAATTGTGCTGCATTAAACCTACATTTAATACATGCTTTTTCTTGGTTCCATATGAATTTTAATGTTCTTTTCTAATTCTGTAGAAAATGATATTGATATTTTGATAGGAATTACATTGAATCTATAGATTACTTTGGGCAGGATGGACATTTTAATATTATTGATTCTTCAAACTCACAAGCATGGAATTTTTTTTTTTGGCCGGGGCTAGGCTTGAACGTGCTACCTCCGGTAAATGGGGCCAGTGCCCTACTCCTTTGAGCCATAGGTGCCACCCCACAAGCATGGAATTTTTTCCATTTGCTTGTATCATCTATAATTTCTTTCATCAGTGTTTTGTAGTTCTCCATGTAGAGACCTTTCACCTCCATGGTTAAGTATATTCCAGGGTATTTCAATTTTTTTGCAGCAATTAAAAAAGGAATTGAGTTTTTTAATTGATTCTCAGCCTGGCTGCTATTACAGAATTGCTACTGATTTGTGTACATTGACTTTATAGCCTAAAACTTTACTAAATTTCTTTACCAATTCAAAGAGTCTTTTGGTGAAATATTTAAGGCTTTCTAGGTATAAGATCATATCATTGGGAACCAGGAATAGTTTGACTTCTTTTCTAATTAGGATGCCTTTTATTTCTTTCTCTTGCTTCATTGTGGGCAAGAAACTGTGGAAATACTGTCTCCACAAGTCTCGGTCTCACCAACAGCCCATAGCAATGAAAACCTTCCCAGGAGTGTGTCACAGCACCTAGGCTCCTCTATCTCTCTCCCTCTTCGTAGCCATACAGAGGCTGCAGATGCACTGCAGTTCCCCAGTATCTGGGTTCTCAGAATGACACCTAGCTCAAGCTGTTCAAAGCTGTCTATGGAATTCTGTGGGAATTCCCTTTCTGGAACATTGTCTCTGTGGTCTCTTTGTTAGGCTTGAGATCTGTATAGGTGGTGGGGGCCAGGTTTTCTTATAGTCAAGATTTTAAAAGCCCCTCTCAGACAGTAGAGCCTTGGGGCTTCTTAATGTTTCGCTGATTCCAGGGGCTCCTCCCAGCTGTCAACCAGCCCTCAGCCAGGCAAGTTCCCCTGAGCCTATCTTTACCCATTTTGGGTGCTCCCTGTCACTTCCCTGGTGAATCCTAGCATGTTCTAAATGATCTGTTTGAAATGTGATAATCTGCTTACTATCTTGGTTCCTCACTGTGGAGGAGGCACATACTACCTGTGTCTAGCTGGCTAGCTTAATCCTATCCTCCTCCTCCTCTTTTTTTTTTTTTTTTCCACTATCATTTATATCTATAAATTTCCCTCTGAGCACCACCCACAGCTTTGGTATGTTATGGTTTCATTTGGATTCACTTCTAAGAATTTTTGTTTTGTGTGGGTGAATTCTTCTTTGACTCAGCAGTTGTTTAAGGATTCTTTAATTTCCACATACTTGTGAATTTTTCAATTTTTTTTCTGTTCCTGATTTCTAGCTTCACTCTATTGTGATTAAAGAAGAAATTTTGTATCATTTTGATCTTTTACAATTTTTGACTTCTTTTTCCTTTATTCTAAATAATAATAAAGTTCCATGTGCACTACCAGAGAGAATATATATTCTGTTGTTATTGAATCAAATTGATATATAAATATATCAATATGCAAATTATCAATACACATATAAACATGCAAACACACATACTACGTATAAATAAGGTCTTATTGATTTATAATATTGTTCAAACCCTCTATTTCCTTATTGATGGTCTAGATATATCTAGATATATCCAATATTAAAAGTACTATATTTAAGTCTCCAACTATTACTGCAAAACAGCCTCTTAAATTCTGTCAATCATTGCAGAGTAAATGCCTCTACTATGTCATTGGGTTATTAACTGAGAATTCATGGTTTTTTAGAGGGCATGGATGTAAAGTATAATCAAAAAGGCTCTCATTGTGTAACCAATGTCTTTACATGTATTAGTTGTAAAGTATTACTTTGTAAAGTAACACTTGTAATACCAAAACACATCCCCAGTGCAGGAGAAAATAGGCATTTTGGGGAAGTGTCGGTTTTCTCCTAATGAGGAAAATTTCATCCATTTCTTCTGTATCTTTTAATCATGAATAAATATTCATTGTGAAGATCTATAATTTGCATGAATCTAATTTGACTATTCAGTCCTTTAACATTATCATATTTATATAGTCCTCTTGATGCCTACTGGGGATTTCAATGCTTTTGCCTAGCTCTTGTCAGGCTGTAATAGCTAAAAGATTTGAGAGCCAAACTGAAATGTACAACATGTGAAACAGTTTAATGTAATTTAGAATATATTCATTTTACATTGAAAGCACACCTATAAAATTAAGCTCCTTTGAAGGTTTTATGGGCATTTTAGATGGCTCGACATCAAAGCAGTGCTTTCAGCAGCTTCCAGAAATCATTAGTGATAAGTTCTATACTCATGATTCCCAGAATATTTTATAAATAATCTGTACTCACCCTTATCCTCTGAAAAAAAAACAGAATGTTGTTATTTGATATTTTAACAACTCTTTAATGATTCCAAACAATGAAAAGGGTGCTCACGCACATTCCTATGGTCTGGATGTTGGTGTTACCTACAATTTATATGATGGAATTTAACCCACAAGGTGATTGGTATTAAGAGGTATGGTCTTTGGGAGGTTGATAGGTCATGAGGGTTCCTCTCTCTAGGATGGGATTAGTGGCCTTATAAAATAGCTTGAGGGACTGAGTTGCCTCTTCAGATCTTTGCCCTATGTGAGGATGCATCATTTTGAAGCAAAGAGCTAGCCCTCACTAGACACCAAATTTGTTGGTGCCTTGATCTTAGACTTCCTACTCCATTAATGTGAGAAATTTCAATTGTTCAAAATTACCCTACATAAGGTATTTTGTTATAGCCGCCGGAACGGACTAGACCAAACACTGATACCAAGAAGTGGGTATTGCTGTACAAATACTTTTAAAATGTCAAAACAGCTTTGGAAAAGGTTATAGGCAGAGGCAGAAGAATTTGGGGTTGTATGCTGGAAAAAGCCTACATTGTCTTGAATGGGGCATTAAGGGTGATTCTATGACCTCCGGAGAAAAGGAGAGCTATAGAAAGAGCCTCAGTCTTCTTAGACATTACTTAAGTGGTTGTGATCAGAATGTTGGTAGAAATATGGATGGCAAATGTCATTATGATGAGGTCTCAGAAATGAGGAAGCTGTTTTTGGAAACTGGAGGAAGAATTATCCTTGCTGTAAAGTGACCAAGAATTGTGTTCACATCCTAGTGTTTTGTGAAAAAAGGAACTTGTGAGTAATAAAAGAGGATATTTGATAGAAGAAACCCCTAAGCAAAATATTGAGAGTGTGGCCTGACTTCTTTTATCTGTTTATAATAAATGAAGTAAAGACAAAACTTAAAAGACTTGGAAAATTATAAGGGAAGCAGAACTTAAAAGAAAATTACCAGCCTGGTCATGTTTTAAAGAATGAAAAAGCATGTTTGAGAGAGAATACCAAGGGTGTGATGAATGCAGCTAAAGTTTGATAAGGTGATTAATAGGAATAAGATGTTATTCACCAAGACAATGGAAAAATGACCCTGAAAGCATATCCAAGATCTTTGAGACTGCCTCAACTGTAACAAACCCAGAGTACCAGAGCCTTGAGGGTAGAATGATTTTAGAGGAGAAGTCCAGGGCTCTGTGGAACATGGGAGTGGTTCTACTGATGTGCTTAATGTGTTTTGCTCCCTTTATTCAGGTGCAACACTCCTTGGCCACCTCAGACATAGCTCTGTGAGCCCAAGTATGGTGTGGGCTATGATGGCTGCCCTGCTGGGGAGAATAGGTGATAAACTTTGGTAGCAGTATATAGTTCCAATTCTGCAGGTATTTAGAGTGCAAGGGCTATAGGAACATGGATATCTACACCTAGATTTTATAGGATATCCTCAAGAGCCTTGGGGCCCAAACAGAGAAGTCTCATGCAGAAGAACTACTGCAGAGAACCCCAACTACAGCAATGCCCCCCAGAGCCATGTGAGCAGGGATACCCCAGAGACCTTAGAGCAGTAGAGCTACCAGTGTGGTAACTCCAGCCTGAGAGAATCACAGGAATGCAACTCCAATGTGTAAGACTTTTTGTATGGGTTGTGCCCAATAAAGCCATGGGAGAAGGGCTACCCAGAGATTTTGGGTCCCAACCTCCACCCTAATGTGTCCAGAAGGCAAGACATTGACTCAAATGAGATAATTATCAAGTTTTAAGGTTTAGTATTATTTGTCTATTGGGTTTTAGATTTACTTGGGACCAGCTAACCCTTTCATCCTTCCTATTTCTCTTTTTTTGGAATGGAATATCAGTCCTATTTCTGCTATATTTTGGGAGCACATAATCTGTTTGATTTCACAGGCTCACAGCAGGGAAATTTGCCTGAGGAGTAGTAATACCTTCATTTGCACCCATATCTGATTCAGATGATATTTAGACAAGACATTGAACTTTAGAGTTGATGCTAGGACAAGTGGGATGGAATGAATGCATTTTGCATGTAAGGAGGACAAATTGGGGAGGGCATGGTGGAATGCCATGGTTGGAATGTTAATGTTCCCCACACGTTCATATGTTGAAACTTAACCCCCAAAGTGATGTTAAAAAGAGGTAGAATCTTTGGAAGATTATTAGATCATAAGGGCTCCACCCCTCACAACAGGATTAGTGCCTTTAAAAAAAGGCTTGAAGGAGCAAATTTGCCTCTTGTACCCCTTTTACCACATGAGCACACAGCAAGAAGGCATCTCAAGACCAAATTTGAGGGTGCTTTGATCTAGTTCTTCTCAAACTCTAAACAATGAGCAATACTTTTTTATTGTTTATCCAGTGCAAGGTAATTTTGTTACAGAAGCCTAAATAGACTAAGAAACATACAGCATCAATTCCAAGAATTTTAAAGGTAAAAGTTGTTGGTACCCCATATAATGATAACTTCTTATTACAAGCATCTATACCTCTCTGGTTGTTCTTTTCTCTAGATGTTAAGAACGTGTTCTGCCAGTTTAGGGCACATTACAAGTGCTATGGATTAAATTTTCCTTAGAAACAGCACTCAATCATTTATTAGTAGCAATCCCTTTTATTCCTTTATTTCCCTTAAGCCCTTAAATATAACACCTATTAAAAATCTGTCTACTAAGTACAGTATCTGAGCCATATCCAATTATGTGTTATTTCTTCTCCTTTTAAAAAATTTGACTATAATACATACTTTGCTTTTTCTTTCATATTTGTCTAGTAACATTTTATTGTATGCTGCATGGTGTAATTAATATATTGTAAGACTCTGGATTCTGTTTCCTTCCTCTGAAGCATGTTGGTTTTTATTCCAATAGGCAGTTCCATTTTTTTTTTTTTTTTATTAAATCATAGCTGCGTACATTGATATGGTCATGGGGCATCATACATTAGCTTCACAGACCATTTGACACATTTTCATCACAATAGTTAACATAGTCTTCCTGGCATTTTCCCAGTTACCATGCCAAGAGATTTACATTCCACATTTACTAAGTTTCACATATACCCTTGTTAGATGCCCTGCAGGTGTAATTCCACCAGTACCCGTCCCTGCACCCCTCTCCCCCTTCCTCCTCTCCCTTTCCCCCTTTCCCCTGTTCTTAGGTTGTAACTGGGTTATAGCTTTCATGTGAAAGCCCTAAATTAGTTTCATAGTAGGGCTGATTACATTGGGTACTTTTTCTTCCATTCTTGAGATACTTTACTAAGAAGAATATGTTCCAGCTCCATCCAGGTAAACATGAAAGAGGTAAAGTCTCCATATTTCTTTAAGGCTGTGTAGTATTCCATGGTGTACATATACCACAATTTATTAATCCATTCGTGGAATGATGGGCACTTGGGCTTTTTCCATGTCTTAGCAATTATGAATAGGGCTGCGATAAACATTCTGGTACAAATATCTTTGTTAAGATGTGATTTTTGGTCTTCTGGGTATATGCCCAGTAGAGGAATTACTGGATTGAATGGCAGATCTATTTTTAGATCTCTAAGTGTTCTCCATATATCTTTCCAAAAGGAATGTATTAATTTGCATTCCCACCAGCAGTGCAGAAGT